>PVJA010044781.1:0-15981 GCA_004027025.1 Myocastor coypus | reverse complement strand
GAGAAGGGTTCCTTTTTCCCCACAGCCTGTCCAGCATTTGTTGCTGGTTGATTTCTTTATGATAGCCATCCTTACTGGGGTGAGGTGGTATCTAAGTGTTGTTTTGATTTGCATTTCACGAATAGCTAGCGATGTGGAGCATTTCTTCATGTATTTGTAGGCTTGCTGTATTTCTTTCTCTGAGAAGTGAGTGTTCATCGACTTCATATATAAATGGATGTATATTGAACATATACTCATTAGTGAAATAATCCAGACCTATATGTGTAAATATCGTATAGTCTCCCTAATAAGAACATTAAAGAAAAAAACAAGAGCTTAAGGGCATAACACAGCTGAATGTGTTATGGATTAAACAACGAAGTGACTGGAAGCAGATAAAGGAGAAAACATATCAATAGCAAAACCATACACTGATGTACAAAGGATGAATCAGATATTGGTCTTAAGAATCTTCAAAAGGTTCAGCATATTGATTATAGCACAATTTAACGCTAAAATTATGTTTGGAATACATGTCACTCTTGTCTTTTTGATATGTACTGCTCCTGGTGTAAACTCAGTTACTGTCATTCTCTCTCTCAAGAGTAGTACTTGAAAATAAGAGACTGGGCCAAATACCATAGTCTTGAAAGGGTACATTTTTGTATTTCCTTGAATTTCCAAATATCTGTGTCAAAATTGTGTAACTGCTTATATCACATTGTATGGAACGTTATTAGAATATCAATGATAGCCAGGAAATATCATTTTCAAGCTAAGTCAAAGATATTTGATACTCAGAAAGCCAGTGATGATAAGCTGAAGTACCTATGTTATAGAGTAATAGTATCAGAGAGCTTTTCTGCTGGAGGGCTAAGTATGTAAGTTAACAGACCAAAAATTGGAGAAAAAGAAGTGCTATAAGGATAGCTAATATTTTGGTCCTAGCCCTTCAAGGTCAATAAAGACCCAGGATATAAGAGAACCTGTGCTGTAATATCCTATAACTCAGGGGTGTCCCAAATTTCCTGGTCAAGGAGATTATGGGACCTCAGAGGAAAGGGATGAATGAACTATAGTATGTCTAAGGAGAGCCACCGAGAGAAAAACATTCTCTCAGGCTTTCACAGAAAGCAAAATGGCCAAGCAATGGCCGTGACCCGTCCCAAAGACTGACACTAACAACAGTTCTACAAAGTACTGTCTATGGTCTCAAACTTAATCCTGGGGGGATTTGACCTTGGAAGATACAAAAAAATGAATGTTTTGTTATACAGGTCTTGCTTCAACTTACCCTTGACCACCCAGCAGGAAAAAAAAAATGCTTAATTACAATGCATGAAACGCAGAGCTAGATTGGTGAGATGAGCTTTAGAAGGCTTAGATTCAATAGCCTCCAACATCAAAAGCTTCACTGGTGGCTCAATGGAATTGCAGAACATTTGACTGTATATGTATCTGCTTCCTCTTAGTCCAAAGACAAGTATATTCTTTCCTTTTTTTTTTTTTCTAAGCAACATCAATAGGGAGGTGGGTCATGCCCACACACTGTACTCTGTAGAACGACTGTGAGGAAAATATGCAATATGTCAACTTTCAAAGAAAAGAAAGAGGGAAAAAAAAGTAATGTTGATTTAGAAGGGTTAATGTTTAATTGTTTGATCAATCTTATATACCTGTATGTATTATTCTAAACTGATCTGATGATCAAAATATGTAATATAACCCGTGTTAAATTTAAACAATAAAAAAATTACACACTTAAAAAAAATATGGGCTCCCAAAAAAGAGCTATTCAAAGAGGTATTCTCAGATATCTTACAATTATCTAGGTCTCTTTCATTCTAAAACAAAAGCTAATACAAACAAACAAACAAATAGAATTGAAACCAAGGCCTTTACACTGAGATAATGCCAAAAGCCATTTCTTTTTACTATTTTGAGACAGGGTCTCACTAGCTCACTAATTTCCTCATATTGGCCTTGAACTTGTGATCCTCCTGCCTCAGCCTTCGGAAGCACTAAAATCCCAGTCACCCACCACCAAACCTGGCTTCCCCCATGCCACTCCCTCTTCAGCAATGTGCTGCATCTAACAACCATGTTCACTAAATTCTCAATGGCTTTCAGGGATTCTAGTGCAGTTGTTTTTACAAGCATCTGAGCAAAGGGACACCAAATTTGATTATGACTTTCTTTCTGACTTCACGATGGTATAAGAAATAACATTCAGTACAGACTGTTGATGGAACTTTGAATTTTCATTTGTCCGGTCTATGGGACCGCACTGGGGTAATGCTGGCTTGTGATGCTGAGTGAGACGGAGCCTATGCACTCCAGCTCTGTGAGGATGTGGAGAATAGCATGCAAGCCCCACCCGGCTGTAGGGCTAATGAGTATGCTCAGGGGATCAGTTTCACTAAGTCTACTTTTCCTATTTGATTTCATTTTTGAGACGGAAACTTTTGATGTAGTTGAAGCTGACTCCAAAACTCCAGACAATACTTCTGTCTAGGTTTCCCAGGGCTGTAATGACAGGTCTATGTCACCATGCCCAGTTTAAATGTATTTTTAACTTACCATAGTTTCAACCTGTGGTAAGTTTACTTGGAACATTGTACAAATTTTCTGTGTATTCTTTATTTGTCTTACTAAGCATAACATGAAAAATTTTATTGCTCTACATGCTAAATTTACGGGACGATATATATTAAAGTCATCCCATATCCGTACAGAGATCATTCACTTTTTTCTGTTCTATATTATTTTGATTTTGAAAATAGGTTTTCTGTAGTATTTTTATTGGTTAACACTTAAAATATTTCCAACATGGGGCCATCACAGATAATATTGAAATAATCTTATTTCAGTGTCATTACTATTTATGGATATGACTTTAGCATACATATCTAGCATTTCTGACTTAAAGGATGCAAGCATTATATAGTTGACACAAGTGGTAAAATTCCTGTGAATAGTAGAATTATTTTATATTTTCATCCTTATTATATGATACACATTTACTATTAATTATTGTTAATATACCAATTAACAGACCATTAGTATACCTCTACCTCACATAGCTAGAGAAAAATGTTCTCAAATTATTGTGGAAACAGAACAGACCCGTAATATCAAAAGCAATTATGGGAAACAAAGGAAGGCAGGAGGTATCACAATTCCTGAGCTGAAATTGTACTATAAAGTTACTGTAATAAAACCAGCGTGTCACTGGCATAGAGACAGACCTGAGGATCAATAGAACAGATTAGAAGAGGCAGACGCAAGTGAAAATACACTCAATCACCTTATCTTTTATAAATGGGCCAAATATGCTCATTAAAAGAAAAGTAGCCTCTTTTAAGAAATGCTGCTGGAAAAACCTGCTTTCCACCTGCTGAAAGCTAAAACCAAACCCATGCCTACTACCATGCACAAAGCTATAGTCAAAATTGATCAAAGCTTTAAATGTTAAAAGAGAAAGACTAAATCTTCTGGAAGAAAATGTAGGTGACTTTATACAATAGAGTATTATTCAGGTATATTTCAGGATAAAATTGAGTATTTTGTAAGTAGACAAAATTAGAGACCATACTCTTAAGTGAAATAGATCAGACCTGCATGTGCAAACATCACATTCTCGTTCAGGTAAACAGAAAAAAAGAGAAAAAGGAAAAGAAAATGGAATCTGAAAGGTACAATACATAATTTGAAAGGGAATGAATGCATTCGAAAGGAAAGACCAACTAAATTGAAGAGAAGAACAGGAGAGGGAGTGAAGGAAAGATATTAATCCATATATGTAAGCAGGATGGCTTGGACAACTGTACTGTGCATTTCTGCTGGTCTGTGGAAACAGTTAATGCTTACTTTTCTTTGCCTCCTTTTCTTAATTATTGGTAGTTTTTGTCTTAATTCCTTTCCTTTTTTCTTTCTTCTTGAAATTATGCATGCATATACCTCGTAATAGGAGTAACTGGTGGAATACAATACTACGCACTACAATCAATAGTATGAAACCCATATGACTTTGTTAAGTGAAGTTTTGTATCATTTGTAACTTTTCACTTTTACTACTATTTTGTACACACTTAAAAAAAATAAAATAATAGGGATTTGACCTTGGAAGATCCAAAAGATGAATATTTTGTTATACAGGTCTTGCTTTAACTTGCCCTTGATCACCCAGCAGAAAAGCGTAATTGTGAGGCATGAAACGCAGAGCTAGATTGATGTCATGAGCTATAAGAGACTTGGATCAATAGCCTCCAAAGTTGCCAGTTTCACTGGTGGCCCACTGCAATTGTGGAACATTGGACTGCGTATGTATCTGCTTCCTCTTAGTTCAAAGAGAATAATGTTTTTCTTTCCTTACCAATATCAATAGGAAGGTGTGTCATGCCCACATCCTGTGCTCTGTATTACTATTGTGAGGACAATATGAAGGGCGTCAATTGTTAAAAAAAATTAATGTTTATTGAAAGTGTTAATGTTTAATTGTTTGATCAATCTTATATACCTGTAACTATTAACGTAAACTGATCTGATGATGAAACATGTAATATAACCATTGTTAAATTTTTTCTGGTTTTGAAAATTAGTACTGTATGTACTCTTACTTATTACTGTTCTTTTATCTTTTTTGTGCTATTTTTAGTCTTTAAAATAACAATAATAAAAATAATTTAAAATAATAAATTAAAAAAATAAATAAAAAACCTGAGAAAGATAATTTACTCTTCTATTATGTATGATTGGAATGTTTTTACTGGTAACTGAGATGAATAAAACCTTGAGCTTCTCACCAAAAAAATAAAATAAATAAATAAATAAATAAATAAATAAATAAAATATTATTGGTTGGCTATTTATTTAATTATTTATTTAGATCTCACCATAAGAGAAAATCTCATTTTTTCCAACAAGATTATGGTTTTGCTACAAGAATTGTGGGATATAGGCAGCACAATAAAGCATATATATCTCTTAATAGCAAACGGTAGCAACCTTTTCATGGAAAATATTTCCTAGGTTAAAATGTACTTATTTTATTCTCTTTTATTTTATTTTATTTTATTTTTTATTTTTTTTTTTTGGTGGGACTGGGGTTCAAACTCACGACCTTGCACTTGCCCAGCAGGCACTTGTGCCTCGGAGTCATCTCCCCAGCTCCCTTATTCTCTTTTATATTTGTATTTTGAAAGAAAAGCACAAAACAAGTAGAGCAGACAGCGGATCCAATCTAAATAACACTGCTAGCTGCCAATTTAAGAGATAAAAGTATCATTTTAGCAGAAGACATGTGGGACCTGCTGTTTTTTTCTACCCTGCCAGAGCAGTATCTTTGCAAATAGTCAGCTGGATGGAATAGTTGATGCACACATATCGTTTTCAAAATCTATTGTCTATTAAATTCTCTAGTTTACTAAGGAAAAAACAGACCTATGAGTCCATATGCTCATAGGAAAATTCTGTTGCTTGGTCAGACTGAGAAGCCCCTGTGACCAACCAGAAGAGGTAGGGATTGGGGGTTAAGTTGGGCGCTGGCTGTGATGGAACAATTAGAACTCACTGATGGCATGCATTTGGCATTCTGCAGGTAATACTATTGAAGCATTTTCATTCTGCGTTCAGGCTTCTCACGTCAAATGTGAATATAAAATACTTCCCTCAGAATATGTGTCCTCAATACACCTATTATTTAAAGTAAAGGACAGTTACAAAAACTGAAAAAGATAGAGATGTCATGAGAACATTTATACATGGATTCTAAGACACTGTTAAAGTGTCTCAGGATGTGGCCAGGTATGTACGAGTAGGTGTGCATGTGCCACTTGTGTTTTCCTCACAAAATGTAATGCAGCATACTGACATACAGTGTTCCCTGCCTACTCTCTTTGCGTCTAGAATTTAAGAAGCTGTGAGGATCACAATGGTTAAGGAAGAAGTGAAGTTTCAGGTTTGATGCAATGTGTCCCATTTAACACACTGGGAAGGTTCTCAGATCAGTTTATTTCTACCACGAAGGAACAAGGCAAAATCCTCAGTATTGTGATTATTTTCTCAACAGCCATAGTGGGATCCACCCATGTTACACAAGGGAATTTCTAACCAAAAATTAATATATATGCTGTAGAGCAAAAGGCCAAATAAATCTGAGCGACGGAGGAGAAAGGGTTCCATAAACACATAGATGTCACAGTCACTGACCAATTGGTGTCATTCTGCTATATTCATAATGGCCCTGGCCCCCATTGCTAGTTTCACAGTACACTTTATCTGTCAGCCATGAAAGTGAGATGAGTACTGTGTGCATTTGGAGAGACCAATAACCTAAAACACTTTAACCATCAACAGAAAAAATCTGAAAGTACCTCACCCCAGGGGAGTTGGTTGTCTCTCGTTTATTTTCCGCTCAGGCAAGAGGATGGCAGCAATATATGAGCTGCAGTCCTGATCTCTTTTGCAAAGGAGTCTCTGCGCTGGGTACTGCCTGCTGCAGGAAATGCTAATGTCTACTTCTGTCTGATTAGTTGTACACAGAGTCAAGGAGACTGATGAAAAGGAGATGCCTTGGTATAATTGCTTTTATCTCAACTCACTGCAGAAAGGAAATGCAGGGTAGATAATATAATGCGTAGGCACTAAAAAATTCTTATAATAAAGAATGGATAAGGACGAAATAAAGCAGGAACAATACTCTCTCAACCCCCACTAAAGTCTGCACATCTGTGTAAAGTATGAGAGAATTCCAGTAGAGATAGTGCAAAGTCATCTTTAATATGGGAATTCATCTTTAAAACAGCTGAAATACCATGGCTTTTGTAGGACGAAACAGGACCATAGAGACTACCTTTCTTTTATTCTCACCATAAATCAGTATTTTTCTGGCTGCTGTACAGCAGGCAGTCTGAGAATTGGATTCAGCACTAAAGGCCAAGTGTTTAAGCTGCACAGCATGGAGTTCACCGTGACTTAGATAACTAACACAAATGTGAGCTACTTTTCTCTGATTCAAATAAAAAATTTAAGTAAAAACAAAAAAGAAGAAGAGGGTCTTCAAGTCTGATGGCTTTTCTGTGACATTATGGGTCTACACTGAAAGCAAAACCACTGCAAAGCTTTAGTGACTGAGCAAGGCGCTTGCTAACCTCACTCCTTGGCAACTCTAAGGAGGTCTGAGGAGACAACTCTCCCACATGCATGTACATAGCAACAAAATGTTTGCAATGTGTATTTGAATCATTTAAATTTAGGTATTATTTTCTCGAAGTATCTGCCTGGAGAAAATAGCGCCATGGAATTATCTTCTTTAAAAACGTTTATTCTGTTGGGCATTGTTTTGATAAGACTACCTGATTCAAGGAGTGACCTGAGAAATGAAATTTTCCCTATCTACCTTACCCAAACTTTTTTTTTTTTCAATTTAGTACAGGTCTGCAGGGTTTGGGTCTACAAGGTCTCACTATGTAGATCGAGCTTGTAGTGATTCTCCTGTTTTCAGCCTCCCAAATACTGGGATTGCAGGCACACACCATGCACACCACCAGTCCCAGTCTATTGGTGGGCCCCAGGGGCAACTATTGATATGCCCCAGGGGCAAGGCTGGCATGGCACACCTGCAATTGAGCCCAGCCATTGCTCTCTGCCCAAGCAGGCTCTTTAGTCTGCTGAGCTATGTGATCGGACCAAGTTCTTAAGTAAGAATATTTTAAATTATGAAGGAGCTGCAATGATGCAGTATGCTCTTGCTTTCCAAATCTTTCCAGTTGATGAAAAGGACATTCTTTCTATAGCTCATGGTTTTCTCTTACCTAGGTATGGGAAGAAATTTTGAATAGAAGCTGCCATAAAAATTGTTCTTCTCAAGATGAGTAGATTAAAGAAATTATATCAGTGAAGATTTCTAAAAGCAGTGAACTATCAACTGAGTTAGACATGTTAAATAATACTGGAAAGGGTTTCCTGGAGTTGCTTATACCTTGTGAATTAAACAATATACTCTGCTGCTAGTGAATTTCAGGTAATAACCATAGCAATATCAGAACCCATGGTACAAAGACATCGGGTAAATTCTTTCCAATCACTGGGGATCTCCAAAGTTCAAGGTTAATGGTTTTGCTTAAATTGTTATTGTTCTCCTAGAGAATGTCACAGTGCCCAAGTAATTTTTCTTTTATATTTAAATTATCTATTTGTAGTCCACATCTCTTAAAATGAATGTTTTGTATTTTCACTATAAAGTCACAAAAGCATAAATCTTAGACATCTGCCCTGGCTTTGCATTTGATTAGCTGTATACCTGCAATGTAGATGATCATGAAAGATGTGATTTAGAGAATTTCTAAAGCCCCTTGTAATTCTTTTTTTTTTTAACTGTTAATAACATCCCCATCAAAACTATTCATACTTCAGTGATGAGTCTTGATCCTGTGAACTCATGCTGTGTTAGGAATGGTACATATGTAGAGATCTATGGAAAAAAGGAAACTATAAGCTTTAAAATGTATGTTTCTGTGTACTAACTAGTGCTAACATGTCTTTAGGGTGTGATACTCCTGTAGGATTTGTAGGCACACTAGAAACATTTTCACCAGGTCATAGAGCCAAGAATAACATTTGAATTTTTTAAGAATTTTATTTATATATTTTATTTTATTTTGTTCTTGTTTCAGAATTTTTATTTGTTTACTTATTTATTTTTATGGCCGGCTCAGCCTGCCCTGAGGGTAGGGCTGGCATATCATGTGGAGCCAGGGATTGAACCGCAGTCCCTGAAGCCGCCTAAGCTTTCCTAAGCAGGCGCTTTAGACCAGTGAGCCATCCTGCGTGCTGGGCTTCTAATATTTGAATTTGAATGCTCCAAAGCATCCCTGCTGTCATCCCCTCACTTATTGTCATGCTCTTAAAAACGAAGACAGAGATAGATAGATAGATAGATAGATAGATAGATAGATAGATAGATGATAGACAGACAGACAGATAGAAATGTTGTCTTTCACATTTCACTTTTTGTCAATGGAGAATGTCAACTGTAGTATTCCTCTTAGACCCCAAGATCCTTGAAGGTGAAGCTCTGTATGCACACTTCAATGGTGGAAGCTTGCACTGAAAGCTCACACAGTTCAATAAATGCTAGTGAAATGCTTGAACTGCTATATAAGAACATGATAAATGGCTGAAAATTTAGCTAACAGTGACAAAATTTTCAAAGACATTTGTATCCTTGGAAATGTAATATTTCAATTACTATTATTGCTGCATTTTCAATATTTATAACAAGGTTCAAAAATAATTTTATGTATTAGATTTAAAACAGTTCTAATAATTATGCACTCCAATATTTAAGTGGCAACAATATAGATAACTTAAATACAATACAATATAATATTGATAAGTTCAAAAGATTTGCAACTATCTCATGTCATTTAGAGTATTAAGGAATCCTTATTACATTAGGAAATTTCTAACATGAGTGATGATTTAATCCAAATATGTATCTCTATGAAATTATGGAGTTATTAAACAAATGTAAATCGATCATTTTATATAGACATCAAAAGTACAATTTTTCTATGTTATTATTTTCTTTTTTTATTTTCAATTGATTCAAAAATTACCAGTTTTACCAGTTATTCCAAAATTACCAGTTTTAAAGGTTATCATACATTGTTTTAAAACTTTAAATATTATGTGAACCAAATTAAACTAAGTCCATTGTATGAAAAAATATTCGTAATTCAGCTAAAACAATTTTTTTTGCAATTTTTATATTGAGTTACAAAACTAAATAATCTTTAAGTAAGTGTTGTTGCCACTCAAATATGTGACTATATTGTAGAGTTCTTCGTTCTAAATCCATTTTACAAAATACACTGTTCATATTCCATTGTGTTAGTTCAAGTGAGATTATTCTAAGCGAGCACATGTTCACAATTTTTAGAGGATAAGTAAAGATTTAAAAGGAAAATTGAAAACAAAAAGACAGTGGTCTCTTATGTGGCTAGACATCCTCACAAAATCTCCTGCAGCTGTGGGGGTGGCTGAATCCAGATTTTGTGGCTGATTTGTTGTCTAGTGCTGAGATTACCAGTATAAGTGCTAGCCAGGAGTGGGCCGGTGCCTCAACAAACTGAGCTAAATAAAACTTATGTCCTCTAATTATGGGAGTTGTATATTTTTTCTTATTTGCAGTGAAAGAAAAGTAACTGCGACAGGTGTTTTATTATTAAACACACGTTTAAAACACATATGCACAGAGCCACAAACTAGCCAGGGGGTAAAGACATAATCAAGAGAAGACAAGTGATATGGAAGAGGGAATGAGGGCCTGCAAAACTTAAGAGATGGAAAGCAGAAAAGCAACAACGACTCAACACATCCAAATAATTTGAAACTCCAGCCAGCATAAAAGAGCCCAAAGCAACAGAATTTACAGTATGCTATCCTCTCAGAGATTAGTTTAATCTTTTACTTCTGGAAATAGGCATGGAATGAAACAAAATAAGAAAAATAGTGTTGATTGTGTATGTGTGTGCGTGTGTGTGTGTGTGTGTGTGTGTGTGTGTGTTGCCAAGGTTTGAACTCATGGCCTTGAGCTTGCCAGGTCTACTGAGCTATCTCCCTGACCCAAAATATTGTTGAAAAGAAATGAAACTCCTCAAATTAAACCACAGAAGTGAAGCAAAATTAAAATCTTTACTTCATTCCATACACTGGAAGAAGATGAAACATAGATTTTCTTCAGTCACTAGAACAGAGGTCCCTGCAGAGCAAACAGATAAACCTAGGCTCTAGGCTTTTCTGGACCCTAGAGTATTCTTGTCCTAAAAGCATAACATTAAGTGAAAGTTTACTTAATGAGTTTTGCAAACTCCTATCTCTCTTCCCAATTGGATTTCTGAATGCTGTCAGGGAAGCTTGTAACATCAAAGCAGAAGACTAGAAAACTCTTCCCTAAAGACTTATCTGCCCAAGCACTTGGGACTTGGGATACTGAGAACAGGAGGATCACTGTTAGTTTGATCTACATAGTGAGACCCTTTAGATCCTGTAATAAATTATATATGTATATATATATATATATATATATATATATGGAGAGAGAGAGAGAGAGAGAGAGAGAGAGAGAGAGAGAGAGAGTGAGAAAGCTAGCAAGGTTTTAATAGTTGAAAACTATTATACTTGAGAAGAAAGAAACTGGGGCTTGAGGACCTGGGGGCTGTGTTTAAATATACATCTGTGATTCAAGAGGAGATAAATAATTCTTTGATTGTAATAATGATACACATAATAACAATAAACACATTCTAAGTTCCATATATTCACACAGATTTCTCAACAGTTTGTTAATAGACTCATTGCCTCTGAGAATTAGCAGTTAGATACTTCTTCTACTTGGAGTAGTGAGCGTCATTTAAGAATGTGTTTTCCATCAACCAAGAGCACAATGTGATTATTGGTTGGTGTCCTGAGATTCCGCTAGTACATAACTTTTGTCCAATGTTAACAATGGTTTTGTGCATCCAGTGTTTCACTGTGTCAAGTAATTGCCTTCGTTACTTGTACTAAAAATTGCCCACACATTTTCTTTCTTTCTATTCCTCTCCAGTCTCTTTGTCTCAGGTAACTACTTTAACATTTTTTGTACCTATCTTGCTGCTTCTACCATATGCAATAAGTAGGAAGGCAGCAGATCACTACTGATAATATAATGAGTTGGAAAATTAGGCCAGTACAGTGGCTCTAAAGAAATGATAAAAATTACTCTTCAGGGAAGCAATATGGTGCAGCTGTTAAGCAGCTGAATTCTAGTTGTCAATTACCTGAGTCTAGATCTCAGCTCCACCACTGACTGGCCGCAATAGTGCGTATGTTACTTCTGTTTCAGTATGTGCAATTTACTTTCCATTGCAATTAATAGCATTACCTCTGAAAGCTGTTGTGAGGATGAAGTGATTTCTTGTGTGGATCTTAGAAGAGTGTCTGAAGCACAGCAGAGACACACTAACATTAGCTTGATGATTACGAGATCAATGAACAGTTTTTGTCACCATATGTCTAGCAATAAAGAAGAGCAGATCTTAGTCTACAAGATATTAGTCTACAAGCTCTGGTAAAGTATTAAAATAGCATTTTATTTTTAATCATGGAATACTTTACCCTAGAAAATTATCTTGCTGATGTAGAAAAGCAGAGATTTTGTTATTATGATAGTAGGATTCGGGTTCTGTATTATAGCAGAAGTCTAATTTTTGGTTAATTCATATGGTAAAGTTCACAAGAGTTCATACACCTCCATTGTATGCTCAGTGTGACAACTGATTAAGTGTCTTTTGGAGTAACACCCACCTAAATTGGTTCATCATGGTTCAAAATATGGAAGATTCACCCTAGGGAGGATTGTTGGCAGAAAGTTACAAAAGAGAAATAGAGCTGGAAGGATTGTTTCTGTCTCCTTTAGAGGGACTCCAGGCTTCCTTTCACGTTGGGCATTGTCTTCTGGTCTTTCAATACAGACCTCTGGTTTCCCGATATGGACTTGGTTGGGACACTACCAGGAGCACCAAGACTTTGGCTGTATCGCTCAGAACCCTAGTGTGCAGACAGTTCCCCTGAACTCTTCTACACCTGATTCTGTGGGCTGCCACTGTAGGTCAATCTGTAAATTCTAATTTATTTGTATATCTTGTATGATATCTGTTTCTCTAGTGAGCACTGCCTAAGGCACTCTGAATAAATGACTTTACAGAGAAAACTTGATGATCCACTGGTCTTGATTTTAAAACATTTGAAATTGTTGGTTTTTTTTTTTCAAAATATTTTCTGCCTCTTAATATTCAAGATTTCACTGAAAAGCTTAAAATGAAAATCGTACAAACATAAAGCAGTATTTATACTGGAAAGTTATAAAAATGTAGAAAAGAATTGGTCCTATATGAAATCACCGTGCCAACTGGAATATCTCAGAAGGCGTACAAGAAAGTGACCATTCATAATCTTTTAATGAATTCCTGTTTGATAATTATAGTATCCTCCAAAAAGGTTCACCTCTATACAAATCTCTCCTACAGTACTATGTATTTACTATACAACATCCTATTTGACACAACTGTAGTCACCACGAGAAATAAATTTCACTTGCTTGGCATGATATTCAAAGAACAATAAAACCTCACCCAAACTAATTTTTTAAGGTACTGATTAAAGGCTGGGTCAGCTTTGCATGATACAACTCAGACAATCTCTGACTCTTCCTAAGTACAACCTGTGTGAGCCACACAATATCAGCCAGCATTTCTGATTCCACAGTTGCTCCTATGCAGGAGCACTCCATTGTCTTTCCAAAGTATAGAAGTGTTTGAGTTTCTGTGGCAGTTATACCTTCTTTAAGAAGCCTGGCTTATTTCTCCCAAACTCATGCTATTTTACCTTTAGATGCTTTTCACAGTAAATTAAAGATATGCTTCAGTGTTCTTTAAATGCTATCATACATTACCTGTGTTTACTATTATTAGAAGGTAGGATTTGGGAGAAAATACACCTGTCTTGTAATTATTGTCCTTTAAAAATAATCTATAAAATTTACTAACATGACTTGAATTTAAATAAAGTTTAGTACTTATTAAATTAATTGAATTGTGTTGATCACAGACACAGTCACAATTGCTCAAATATTCTCTAGAATTAATTACACAGAAATCAATTTTAAGAGCTGCAAACCTTCTCCTATTTTATGTTATAACCATAAATGATGTTCTAACATCAAATATTTAAAAACATAATAATGATAAGCCAGGTTTAGAAAACATTCAGGCCACCTTAATTAATCTTTCAAGTTAATATTAAGAACCAATTTTATATTTAGGGTACTAAAGTAGCAAAAATGATTTTGACTTAATTAACAAATAAAAAAATATTCAGAAAGCTTATCTAGTATTAGTTTTCCACTGCTGCTTATAACAAATTGTCACAAGCTTGGTGATTTAAGAACCCCTCCCCTTTTTTTTTTTTTGCAGTTCTGTAATTCAGAGAGCTCACAGGAGTAAAAGCAAAATGTTCCTAGGGTTGTATTCCTTTCAAAATCTCTGGAGAGAAAAAAGTCTCAGGGGCAAATGTTTTTCTCTCTCTGGATTTTAGAGGTTGACCTCCATTCTTAGTTTATGCAGCCAATTTTCCATCTCAGAAATTACAAAACCTACTTTCCCAGCTTTGTCAAAGTAGGACTAACAAATAAAAGTCCACACACATAAGGCAGACAAAACAGTGTTTGGTTAACATGATCGAACTAGTTCACATATGTTAGAGTATCTCACAGAGTTATTGTTCTCTGCCGGTGAGAGGACATTGGAGATCTACTCTCAGCAAGTTCGAGTTCAAAACACAGTACCAATCACAATAATCCATAAATTGTCCATCAGTGTACAGTAGCTTTTCATCTCATAGTGGAACATGTATATTCTCTGTCCAATATCTGTCCTTTCCTTCATGAGCACACATATCCTTGTAACAGTCATCCCTCTGTCCATTACTATGTCTTCTTTTTCTTTCTGGATTCCACTGACAAGAGAGAAAGCACAGGATGGGTTTTTCCATAACTAGTTTATTTCACTTATTTCAAATTAGGTAATCCATTCTTTGATGGACACATACATCCTCTCCATATTTTCACCAATGTGAATGATGCAATTATTATTTTTTTTTTTTTTTGTCTTTTTGAGACAGGGTCTCACTCTGCAGTTCAGGCTGGCCTTGAGCTCACTTTTGTAGCCCAGGCTGGTCTCGAACTTGCATCGATCCTCCTGCCTCACCCTCCCGAGTGCTGGGATTACAGGCGTGCGCCACCACGCCCGGCTGAATGATGCAATTATGATCTTGCGAGTGCAGAATCTTTTCAAAATCGTGACTTTATTTCCTTTTGATATGTATTCACTCAGAAGCAGGACAGCTGGTGTATGTGGTAGTTTTAGTTCTTCTGAAACAGTAGAAAGCCAAGGAAAGATAAGCAGTGACAGAGGCTGGTTCGTCTTATATTGAAATTTCCATGACTCTTAGCTGCTTTTCTCATATATTTATAAGAATGCTTAGAAGTCAATTTCCCCCACCCAGAGAAGCCACTATTGTTTTCCCTTCTAAGATTAACCAGAGTAGCACACCTGTCGTAGTCGTCCTCACCCTATAGCCTAACATACACACATTGTTCCGAGACCTACAACATTAGACATAAACGATGGGGCATTATTTATGTAGCACAGCTGATACGAATACTAATAATTTAAGTGGTGCATGTAGAAATTGGGAGGTATATATGAGACAGAAAGTAGTTCAGGCCATATGAGACTGTCTGGCAAGCCGATGTAAAATGTGCACTCTCTGTGTACCTGGAGGCATCAATATTATTAACGTATTTATAAGAAAAGAGGACCAGAACATGTGTTTCCTTTCCTCGCAAACACCATGTACTGATGTTCAGTTGCTCTGCTGAGTTCTTATGTCAGAAATGATGCAATTAAACAAATAAAGCTCAAGGTTCTATGTTTGTAGACCTCAGAGTATTGCTGTAAGTATACAGTGCATTAACAAGCAGAATAAGTGTGGTATGCTATGGTAAAGAAGCTGGACCTAGTGGTAGAATAATGAAAAACTATTAAGAAATCAGTAAGTCAAAGAGGATGAGGAAAAATCAACATGGAAATGAGGATAGGGCCTGGGAGACAGCTCAGTAGAATAAGCGCTTGCCTGGCAAGCTCAGGGTCCTGAGTTCAATCCCTGGTACTGGAAAAAAAATGGGATAATACTCTGAAATTTTCATTCATACAATATAGAAAAAAGATGATGCCGGGCGTGGTGGTGCACGCCTGTAATCCCAGCACTTGGGAGGCTGAGGCAGGAGGATTGGTGCGAGTTCGAGACCAGCGTGGGCTACATAAGTGAGCTCAAGGCCAGCCTCAACTGCATAGTGAGACCCTGTCTCAAAAAAAAGACAAAAAAAAAAAAAAA
>PVJA010044780.1:0-15999 GCA_004027025.1 Myocastor coypus | reverse complement strand
ACGTCATGGGTTCGAACTCTGGTCCCAAAAAAAAAAAAAAAAAGAAGTCATCAAAAAACTAAAAGTGAAAATTATGTTTAACCCGTTTGTTCCTCAAGTATCTTCCTGAAGGAGTCAAAGACGCCCCATTACAACTATCCCTGGAGTCATGTTGATTGATTGATTGATTGATTGATTGATTGATTGATTTTTATTTATGTTTTGGCTGGCTCAGCTTGCCTTGGAGGTGGGGCTGGCGCAACATGTGGCACCAGGGATCGAACCACGGTCTAGGCAGTTGCCTAGGCTTGCCTCAGCAGATACTTTAGACCGCTGAGCCATCTCGCTGACCCTGAGGTCATGTTTATAGCAGCACAGTTCGCGGCAGTCACATCTTGGCAGCAGCTTACGTAACCATCAGAAGAGCAATGGGTAAGGGAGTGGTATTTATATGCAACGGATTACTACCCTGGTATGAAAAAGGACACGTTGGATCACTTGTAGGAACGTAGATGAGCCTTGAGTCTACAGTGTAAGTGAAATACAGCAGGCCAGCTTAAACATCGTAGGGTTTCTCCTATAGGCAAAGTACAAATACAATTATTGTCTTACAGTCCAAAGTACAAATAAATTAAAGAATAAAACAAAAGATAGTGTCAGGGACATAGCTCAGCAGCACAAGTGCCTGCCTGACAAACGCAAGGTCCTGAGTTCGATTTACTCTTTCTATTCTCTTTTTTCAAAAAAATAAAAAGAAAGCTCCCTTCAGGAGGCCCCCAGTGTTCCTTTTCTGGGGCACCGCTGCCCTCAGCCTGCCCCTCCAATAAAACCAGGCAACCAGTGGGAGTCCCAATCTGACCCCCTACTCCCAGGCCAGCCACCCTTGAGCACCTCTGTCCAGCCTAACCCAGACCCCACTGCAGAAGGGCAGGTTCGAGCCAGCCCAACCCTAGAAGCCCCAGAGTTGGTCATTCACCCTGGAATGAAAAGACAAAGGAGCCAAGAACGCCAATCAGACAGGGATGAGGCCCGCGGAGGCGACCTACTTCCTCTCCCCATAGCCTAAACCGGCAGCGGTGAGGTGGAAGGAGCTGCCTCTAGCTCACACTCTGAGAATTTTTCTGCATTGTTAAGCCTGAGAGGAGGAGCAGAAACTCGGGGCCGCGGGGAGAGGCAGGTGGAGAAGCAACATGGAACTTCATAACTTCATTCTAATGACTGTAAAGTAGTGTCTGTTGGCTGGAGTAAAAGGAAGAGGGTCAGGAAGGAAATTAAAATCCCATAATCCCCTCTCCACGACCCAGCAATTGCCGGCCCTTGCTGCGTTTCCGGAAGGCTTTCACCTACCTGTGCATTGGTTCTCTCATCATTAGCAGATGCTATTTTAAGATCTGTGAGGATGCTGAGAGAGAAGGAGAGGCTGAGTCCTGTTTCCGAAACATCATTAAGCCTCTCCAGTCCCATTTTTAGCAGCCCCCGGAAGGATGAGGAGAGCTCAGAAATTACGGCTGGAGCTGAAGTAACCTTGTGGATAATGAAGTTATCCAGACAGTGGGAGGCTTAGAGAGGAAATCAACTGGACTTAGAAAAAGTTGAAGAAAAAAAAAAAAGTTGAAGAGAGGACTTTTTTTTATATCTATGACATGGAGGAAAAGTCACATCAGTGAATGGATGGGTGGATACGTGGGTGAGTGGGTAGGAGGACAGACGGTGGGTGGGTGGGCGGATTCATGAATATATGGATGATGGGTGGCTGGGTGGATGCTTCACAGAAAGGCAAGACAGAGAAGAGAAGGGCAGAGGAGAGACACGTGTATTCTTCCACGTGCACAGAAAAATCTAGAAGGATTCATAGAATTAGGCACCAGGAGCTCTGCTTCAGAGATTATGTAAAAACGGGCAAGCATTTTTTAATAAATCTTAAAACATCTAAAGTGATTTTCCCTCTTCCTTCCAATATTATGTTACATATGTCATATTTCGGGGCAAAGGTAGAATTAGCTTGCAGGTGAACTGGGCATGGTGGCACACACCTGTAATCCCAGCACTCGGGAGGCTGAGGCAGAAGGATTGTTGTGAGTTTGAGGCCAGGCTGGGCTACAAAGTGAGCTCAAGGCCAGCCTGGGGTGCATAGTGAGACCCTGTCTCAAACAGACAAAAAAGAAAGAAAGAGACAAAGAAACAAAGAAAGAAAGAAAGAAAGAAATAAAGAAAGAAAGAAAGAAAGAAAGAAAGAAAGAAAGAAAGAAAGAAAGAAAGAAAGAAAGAAAGAAAGAAAGAATTGCTCACAGGTGAAATTAATCTGCTCAGGAAATGAGGAGAGCCTTGTTGCACCTGGCCTGGGTGCTCCAGGTGGGCCTGTGCAGCCACCGCGTCTTTAGGAGTAGAGAGGGGAGAATTCCAGGGAGACACAGGAAGCTTGGCCATCGGAGACCATCTGGCTTGAAAACAGGGAGACCACAAACCAGGGAGAGTGTGTCGCCTCCAGAACCTGGAAGAGGCAGAGAAATGCTTTGTTCAGGAGCCTTAGAAAGAGATGCAGCCATGGGGCCCAGTGGGATGGTTCAGTGGTCTAAAGCGCCTGCTTGGAAAGCTTGGGCAGCTTCAGGGACCGCGGTTTGATCCCCAGCACCACATGTTGCGCCAGCCCTGCCCTCGGGGCGGGCTGAGCCGGCCATAAAAATAAGTGAATAAACAAAGGTTGTGAAACAAGAAATAAATAAATAAAATTAAAAAAAAGAAAGAAAGAAAGAGACGCAGCCTTGAGCTATGAAGACCCATGACCGAGGGCCAGGGAGATAGCTCAGTGGCCTAAGTGCCTACCTGGCAGGTGCAAGGTCCTGAGTTCGATCCCAGGTAAGACACACCCCACACAAAGACAAGACCCATGTGCGACTCTGGGTGTGTCTCACTTAATGCTCCGACCAGGCCCCTGGGATGCAGGCCTCTGAGCCCCAAGTGCCACTCAAGCCCCGGTCCCCATGGAAACATTTCCCTCCCCATTCTTCACTGCTGTCAGCAAAGGCCCCACCCAGAGGCCCTGGAGGAAGTGAACAGAGGAATGGATTTTTCAGGCTTCCAAGAGAAATCTCGAAGCCAGTTAGTATTCTCGCTTTAGTTGATTTTATTACAGAGCAGATCTGGACACCAGGCCCCTGTGGCCATGCTGAGTATGGCCAGAGAGGAAGGAAACGCTGAAGCCCCGGTGGCTCGGGGATGGCAGTACTTGGTGACGCGCTGCTCCGTGCCTGCCTCCCTTGACCCGCGACCGCAGCCCGCTTCTTGTGTCTCTGGGCCCACAGGTGCGGGGAACCAAGTTACAGATTGCGTGCAGGAGAAATCCCTGCCTGGCTCCTGCTCCAGCTCCAGCTCCTGCTCGAAGATCAGAAATCGAGAAATCAGGCTCGTGGACGCTCACTTCCTTGGTGAACCACCCATCCCGCTGGGGGGCACCAGAAGATCAGATACAGCCTTACAGGTCTCTGGGCGCCCTCAGCTCCCACACACGTGTGTGCCATGGGTGCTCACACTTAGATACACCCATGCACACACATGCACTGTGGAGACCTGGGTGAAGATGCGCACGGGCGTTCCTGCGCTGCCACTCCGTCTCCGGGTGCCGGGGAGGCTGCGCTCCGCTGTACGTTCTCCGTTGAATGACGCGAGCTGCGTCAGCCACTGCCTCAGCTCTGGAGAAATCATCTCCGGGTTAGCCATCCCGCCTGCCCGCCCTCCCGCCTGCCCGCCCACCCTCCCTCCCTCTCTTCCTCCCTCCCTCCTGCCTGCCTACCCAGGACCTAGACTGGGCTCAAGAAATGAGAAAGGAACCTTGCCATAGGAAGTGCCAGGACTTCGGGCACCGCCACAGCCTCCTGGAGCATTCACGGCTGCCTCCAGGGGCTCTCACAGAGAAGGGGGTGCATGCGTGTGCGTGTGGATGGGTGGCTGTGTGCTTGATCCTTACTGGCTGTGTTACCATGAACAAATTGCTTCATCCCCCCTGTACCTCAGTTTCCCCACTTAACTATATGTAATAGTTCTCCTTAGGGTTTGCTGGTAGGATGAACTAAGGATCATACGGGTCTCTTGTTTAATGTCTGAGCTAGATTTATTTTTATTTTTCTTTTCATTTCTTTTTCAGGACCAGGGTTTGAACTCACAACCTTGCACTTGCCAGGCAGACACTTGTGCCAAGGAGCTATCTCCCAGGCCCATTGTCTCTTGTTTAATAAAGCATTCTGTCAACGCTGAATGCTATTATTCCTAGTTCCGTGTTCGTCTAGATTCCTGCTGTTGAGGAAAACACATGTACACACACACACACACACACACACACACACACACACACACACACCCCGAGCAGGGAGGGCTCAGCCCGGCCTTTCCTTTCAAAGGCTGTTTTCCCCCATGGCTCTGAAAGCACCCTGATGCCTCTTTCTTCGTTTAAGCCCCTCAAAACCTTGTGGGTGGGAGGCCAAAATGATCGGTCGCATTAAAGATGAAAAGCTAACGGCGGCGCACAAGGGTCGCCGTGTGGGCCGGCAGTGCACCTGCGAACACACACCCAGCACATTCACGCAGAGAACGCGTCTACACACCCGGCCATCTGGGAAGGCAGAGAGGGCACTTTTCGACCCGCAATTAAGCAGGGCTGCCCTGAGTTCTGATGACACCGGGAAGCTCCTTCCCTGGGCCGGGAGAGGAGTCAGAACCAGGCGCGGCAGATCTCCCTCCAGACAGGGGAGGAGCCGCACCCAGACAGCACGGTCTGCCCCAGCTGACGTTTATTTGCCTGATTATTTTTCCATGAGTGTTCAGGGCTTCCGAAAATGCTCACGATGCGATTGTGCCGAGGTTATACCTCAGTAAGGAAAACAAGCCCAGGCTGCACAGGGACTTTTCTGAGCAGTTAAAGGAGGTTGGCAGGCAGGAGAGCCGGAGTCCTGAGTCCAGTGACAATAAAGAGGAGAGGCGGTTGTCCCCACCTCCTCTCTGGCCGCACCGAGTCTCCAGGCCTGACACTGACCCCATGGGCATGGGAGAAAGAAGAAACTGCCTCTTGGCCACTTTCAGCGGTGGAGGCAGGTCTCCCGAGGACGATGACGACGAAGACGACATCTCACCCATTGGACGGAACAAGGGTGACCGTCGGACTTCACTGAGACTGCACTGGAGGTGACGCTCCCCTCCCAAGGACCCTAAACTCTGTGGGCACCTGCTAGCACAGGGATTGTCACAGAAGAGGGAGGCAGAGCTTGAGAGGGGACGGCCACTGGCCCAGAGGACCCACTGCTCCCTCGCAGTCAGAACACACACCCAGGCCAGTGTGGCCCTGACCCGTGCCCCGCACCCCAGGGTCCTCGCACTCCTGGTGTCACTCCTGGGCTTGGAGCACGGTGTACTGACAGGTGCCACATTGGCCAGCTGACCTGCAGGACAGGTCTGTCCTCCTTCCCATTTCTGTCCCAGGCAGCAGGCACTGCCTCTCGGTCCCCTTAGCTGACGGCCAGGGCAGTGCTGCTCCCTCCCCACTGAAAGGCCAGTTCCTGAGGAGTTCTACCAAACAGCCAGCAGAGGTTTACCCTGAGTAAAGAAGAGACATCTGTACCCCTGTGCTCATAGCAACACAATTGTGCTAGCCAAATCGTGGAAACAACCAAAATGCTCATCGTCTGAAGAATGGTTGAAAAAGATGTGGTATATTCATACAATGGAATATTATTCAGCTGTAAGAAATGATAAACTAGAAGACTTCATATATAAATGGATGTATCTTGAACATATATACTCATAAGTGAAATAAACCAGACCTATATATGCAAATATCGTATAGTCTCCCTAGTGTAAGGACTCGAAAGAAGAAAGAAAGAAAGAAAGAAAGAAAGAAAGAAAGAAAGAAAGAAAGAAAGAAAGAAAGAAAGAAAGAAAGAAAGAAAGAAATTTTGGGCAGTGCCAGGAATCAACCTCAGGACCTGGCGTTTTCTGCATCCTCAACCCCTACAAGTTTTTTTTGTTTGTTTGTTTGTTTTTTTTTGAAGAGTGACTTAAATACAAAATGCATTTGGAAGAGCTAAAAAAGTAATAATGTTTATTGGAAGTGTCAATGTTTAATTGTTTGATCAATCTTACATACCCATATTAATCTAAACTGATTTGATGATGAAAATATGTAATATAACCATTGTTAAATTTTTCTTGTTTTGAAATTCTGTACTACATAGACTCTTGTTATTGTTTTTCTATCTTTGTTTCTGCTACGTTTACTCTTTAAAATAAAATTAAATCTATTTTTAAAAAAGAGAGAGAGTGACTCAAAGTCTTGGACACACCCACGGGGGCTTGCCGGGACCTGGGGCCACCAGGGGCCTGGGGCCTGCAGGGCTGAGCTCCTGCCTCCCGCCCCGCCTGCCATTGGCCACTCTTGCCCCATTTCCTTCGCCCTCCACCAGCCCGACCTTCTCGGCTCCGGGGCCCACGGGTTGTGCTGCTCCCTGGTGAGCTGCCTTTGGCTCCGTTAAAGGTCCGCCATGACATTTTATGATGGGCAGGAAAAGAATCCCCACCTTGGTCGTAGGCAACTGAGTCAGGTAGAAATATTACAGTCAGTCAGACAGGGCTGGGTCCTTGTAGGACACAGGGTACCTGGCAACTGTGGGAGAGACAGGCCCCTCTGCCACGGGCGGGCCGTTCTCGGGACAAAAGATAAAACAAATGCCCCCACACACACACTTCCCTAAAGGAGGGCCTGGTGCTCTAAAGTAAGTCTCTATCACCTGGAGAAAGCCAGGAAGACTCCGTCCCTAACCCAACTCCCCACCAGCATTCACGTCTGCTCGCTGCCTGACTGGCTTTCCCATTTGCTCCTGAGAGCAGCCATGCTTGTCGTCTTATTGGCTGACCATAATTTGTTTTTGCTTTTATTCCAGTACCGGGGATTGAACTCAGGACCCTGCACTTTCACCTTGTGTCATGGATTTGCTCTATAAAAATCCCTAGAAAGGACAGGTTCCTTGGCAGCCCCTTGTGTCCCTCTGCCAGGCAGAAGCTTTCTTCCTCCCAATAAATCTGTTCTGCTCTTAACCTCCACTGTTCCTAAAATTCATTCATTGGTTTTAGAGAACAGGAACTGATCCCTGGTTGTTTTCAGGTTGGGAGCTTCTTTCTGCTATGTCACTTTCTCTGTCCCAGCACTAAGAAGGATCACTACGAGTCCAGTCTCTGTAGTAAGGCCCTGTAGACCTTGTGCGTTGTACATTTTAATTTTTTTTTCTTTTTTTCTCTTTTTGAGACAGGGTCTCCCTATGCAGTTCAGGCTGGCCTTGAGCTCACTCTTGTGTCCCAGGCTGGTCTCAAACTTGCACCGATCCTCCTGCCTCAGCCTCCCAAGTGCTGGGATTACAAGTGTGTGCCACCACGCCCAGCATGCTAAGTACATTTTTAGAAAGAATAATTAAGATCAGATTTGTGATTAGCAGGATAACAGCTCCCCAGACCCCCACATCTTAGTTCCCAGCCTGTGGATGCGGACACTTCCGGGGAAAGGGCAGTTCAGTTTGCAGGGAGAGTGAAGCTTGTTCGTGATGAAGTTTATGAATTGATCGTTCGTGGTGCTAGGGGTTGAACCACCGGGCACTGCACCCCTGAGCTCCGTCTGCATCCCCTTTTGTTCTTTATTTTGACATGAGTTCTCGTTAACTTGCCTAGACTAGCCCTAAAACTCAAACTGCTCCTGCCTCAGCATCCTGAGTAGTTGGGATTACGGGCCAGAATCAGCTCAGCTGACCTCATTAGTGATTATAAAACTGGGAAAGGAGCCAGGCAGTAGCCCGTGATTCCCGGGGCCCTGCAAAATCGGAGAGGGAAACAAGAAAGAATTCAGCAGGCGTGTGGAGAGGAAACAGCCTGCAGAGCACCCTACAGAGCTAGCTTTGAAGGCGAAGTGAGGTCCCTTCCCGGGAAGGCTAGCAACCTCTAGAAGCTGAAGAAGGCAGGGGTCAGACGCTGCCTTGGTCTCCAGAAAGAGGTGCAGCCCCAGCTCCATGAGACCTCGCAGGTGCCCTCTGACCTCTCCAGAGAAAGGCCTTGGACACCACCCAGGGCCCTTCTGAGTGAATCACCTGTTTATTTAAGTTGCAAGGGTGGGGGAGGGGCCACCGGTCCCTCAGGGCGGGTCTCGGCAACCCAGAGGCCAAGCTGGGGCAGGCAGTCCCCACCCCCGCGGAGAGGGGAGCAGGAGGGCAGCAGATCCCAGGCAGGGCTCTCCCCAAGGGCCACACACCTGACAGGACAGCCAGCCCCAGACCCTGAGCACCTAGCCCAGGAGCCTCGCCCTGCTTCCCCTTGGCCCTAGCTCCGGTGCACCAGTCTTTATTTCCTGGCCAGCTGCAGGTCCTTGTGTCCCCAGTATTCCTCCCAACTGGGTCGTGCATTCCCTTGGGAACAGTCAAGGCCAGGACATGCCAACAAGCAGCAGGCCCATAAGAGCCATGCGTGTCAGAGAGACCCGTGGTGACCACCCCTGGGCCTGAGCCTGCCTGAGGGAAAGGCTGGGAAGTCAGTGTCGGAGGAATGACAAGGCCTGGCCTGGCTGCTGGCCCCAGCCAGGGGCCCCGGTGTCTCTCTTTCTCTGTCTCTCTCCTTCCCTTTCTGCCCGTCTCTGCTTTCATCTGTGATTCAGTGTGCCCCAACTCTCAGACCCAGAACCCTGCTTTCCAAATCCAGGCTCAAAGTCTTGCGGTGGCCTTTGACCCCTCGGCTGCTGATCCTCCCCCCCCAGCCCTTTTCTGTCCCCCTACCTCCTCCCTTGATGCCTCCGCCAGCTGTGGCCCTGTCCAGAGCCTCAGCGGCTGACTGTGCCACCACCTGCCCCCTGGCCGGTCAGCACGGGTGTGGGTGTTTTCTGGGACACTGAAGGCAAACTGTACTTCCTGCTCCCAACTGAGCCACTTGCCACCCACCCCAGCGTCACTGGGAGACCAGGGCAGAGGTGTACGACAGAGGACCGCAGGCAGGGCCCTCACCAGTGCCCCAGCCAGACCCTGGGCAAGGATTTACAGGCTCATTTCCTCCAAGTGAGGCTTTGGCTAAACTTCCTCCTTCCTGGTGAGATTGTTTAACGAAGAGGCTGGGACAGGAGCGTGGCAGAGACGCAGGCAGAGCCTGGGACGGGGGAGCCGCTGGCCCGGCCCAAGCCCGTCAGCCACCCTGGCCCTCTCTCCCGGGTGCCGCATCCGCTGGAGACTCGGGGAAGGCCCAGCCCCTGGGAGAACCCGGAGGCTGGACGCCACACCAAGCCACCAGGCCAGGACCCAAGGTGCCGGCTAGATCTTCTTGGCTGCTCCACCCAAGCAGGGGAAGTAGCAGCCTGAGCCTTCAGGTATGTCTGTGCCAGTGGGGAAAGAGCCATACTGTTGGGTCATTTTTCTCGTCTGTGAAATGGGACGATGGTTGGAATACCCCCAGCTGACCTCAGGAGCTCTTACTGTCGGAGGCATGTGTAGTAGTAGGCACCCCAACAGCGCGAGATTTAGCAGCTTGCCCAGGCAGTCTGGCTGCCAAGCTGGCGCCTTGACGATGCCACGCAGCCCAGGACTGCAGGTCCGTGGCTACAGGCAGGCAGCCTGGGCCCTGGGGTGTGCTTCTGGGGGAGTCACCCCATGGACATTCACTTTGCCTGTCCTGCATGGGGGAGCTGTGGTAACCAACAAGGGTAACAACCGTAACACATTGTTCAAACCAGAAAAAAAAAAAAAATGGGCAAATTTTCAATAGTCATTTTCTTCTTTCTGTCTGTCTTTCTTCTCTCGTTTTGAGACAGTATCTCCCAATATAGCTCGGACCAGCTTTGAACTCACGATGTAGCCCAGGCTGGCCTCAAACTGACAGTGAGATCCTCTTGCCTCAGCCTGCTGAGTGCTGGGATCACAGGCACATACCATCACACCCAGCCTCAAAATAGCCACTTCCAAAGTAGTTCTTGCTTGTTACAGCTGCTGCGGGGCTAGCCTGGGAATCAGGGCCAAGGACCCCTCCATGGGACCTCAGAGGGCAAGGCAGCTACGTGCTGGGCATAGTAAGGGCAGGGGCAGGGGGACCCCAGACCAGAGAAGCAGGAAGCCATCGGAGGTGAGCACAGGCTGGGCATGGCTGCGGGAATCTGGCTTTGAACAGGCGAATCACTACGGCTCTGATCTAGCAGTGAGACCCTGAGCACTCTGCAGACCCTTCACTAAAACAAAAAAAGAAGAAGAAAGAAATCTGAGCCGGGCGTGGTGGCTCACGCCTGTAATCCCAGCACTTGGGAGGCTGAGGCAGGAGGATTGGTGCGAGTTCGAGACCAGCCTGGGCTACAAAAGTGAGCTCAAGGCCAGCCCAAATTGCATAGCAAGACCCTGTCTCAAAAGGACAAAAAAGAAAAAAAAAAGAAATCTGGCTTTGCCCAGAGTCCACCCATTTATGGGCATCATCTGTGGCACCAGCCTGCCAGGGCACTTGTGTCTCCCTGCAGCCGTTGTTCACTCAGCTCTTCCAGAGCTCGGTTCCCTGCCTGACAGGTAGGGGCACAGGCCCATCTTCCTTGCTGATGCAGGGCACCAGTGCCTCTCCGGCTGGTACACACACCCCTTGCCTTTGAAGACTCTGCAAAGCAAGGTGAGGAGTTTGAGGTTTGCTCCCAAGAGTGCAGCCTGAGGAGAGAAGAGTTGTAAGGCAAGGACCCTCCACTTTGGGGTCCAAATCCACGCTCTGCCTTTTCCCACTGTGTCCTCGGGCCATCTTCTCATCTTTGGACCTGTCTGAGAACCTCTTACCTCAGAAGGAGGAGGGCGTTATGTCTCCCGAGACCTTGACAGAAGTGAAGTTTGAAAAAAGCAATGCTTGTGAAGCATTTACCATGAAGCGCACAGTAGGTGCAGAATACGGGGCAGCACAGTCATCGAAGCTGAGTGCCTACTATGCGCCAGGCCTGGTGCAAGGTGCTGGGCTTCTGGAAGCAATGCACAGGATCTCAGGAAGCACACAGGATGTCAGGTGAAACAGTCACCTGGGCCACCACAGTAACGGGAGTTAGGAGGGCGTGAGGTCCTGTGTGACAGACACAGTCGAGTCAGAGACAGGTGACAGACGCAGAGCCCTGACTGCATATGGAGATTTTTTACTGGGACTGGGGCATTTAAGCATCAGCATGCTGATCTTTTTTTTTTAATAATTTTATTTATTTATTTTATTTTTTTCTTGTTTCAGAACTTTGTTGTTTGTGTATTTACTTTTTTTAATGGCTGGCTCAGCCTGCCCTGAGGGCAGGGCTGCACAGCATGTGGTGCCGGGGATCGAACCGCAGTCCCTAAAGCCGCCCAAGCTTTCCCAAGCAGGCGCTTTAGACCACTGAGCCATCCTGCCGGGCCCCAGAATGCTGATCTTATCATCCCCATTTGAGACCCCGGAGTGGTGGGGTGAAATGGTGGAGGAACTGGGGGCCACACAGCACAGCCCCAGAAACCCCTCAGGGCCTGCGTTCCGCAAAGCACAGGGGGCCCCAGGAGACGAAGCCCAGGGAAAGCAAAGCACAGAAGTAGAGGCTGGAGGTGGGAACCGGGGCAGCTGGATGCAGGCACAGTGCCGAAGAGGGCGGGTCCTGCGGCTGGCCCAGTCTCTGCTGGCACAGAAGCAGGAGCTCGGCTTCTAGGCTGTACTAAAGAAAACCAGGAGTTGGCCTGAGCTTTCAGGCCCCTCCCAAGCCTGCTGGACCTCAGGAGAGCAGAGGTGGAGCTTGAACTTACTGGGTGACTGCCTTGCCGGTCGCGCCGGTCGTGGCTGTGGTTCCAAATGGAGAAATCCTTGGGCGTCAGGTAGGGCTCTTCCTGAAAGAAGACACCAGCCATGCCAAGGTGGAGACCCAGTGACTGTGCCTGGGGAGAGCAGGCCTCCCGGCTGCCTGGGAGGGAGGAGTCGAGTTCCGAAGCAAATGCTTGGGAAGGTTAAAGGACCCAGGCCTCGCCCCTTGGCCGAGTCGTTGTGCTTGTCAGAATCAGTATGGCGCTCAAGATCTTCTGGTGGAGGTTGAGGCAGGAAGAGCAGTTTGCGTCCCGCCTGAGGTACATAATAAATTCAAGGTGAAGCTGGACTACACAGCCAGACCCTGTTTCAAAACCTTGTTTGGTCCTTCAGTGAGACCCTCTGGATTCTATGCCTTCCTAGATAAAGCTCGCTTGCCTTGTGGAGGCCGCTATGTTGATTAACCAGAGGCCAAACTCCAGCGAGCAGCCTCTGACAGAAGGCCATAGCACTGCCCACCGGCTGGGCCCGCTCTTCAGGCACCATTCGCCGCAGTGACTGAGACAGGCACCAAGGAATGAGCCTGAAGGTTCCGGGCTGCCCCACGCCCATCCAGTCACCCTTCCCATGGCACAGCCAGGTTCCCCTGCAGAGGGGACGCAGGTGATGCAGTCTGGCTTCTGGGGCTAACCGGCCTGCAGTGTCCCCGGGGGGTGAGGTGGGAGCAGGCCCTGAGTGTGCCCGTGCTGGCTCCAGGTGCTCTCCGGGGAGCTGGGGAACCCCTTTCTCTTTCAGGCAACCCCCGCTTCTCTCAGCTCAGGGGGGTCTAGGAAGAAACACAGAGGGCACACGGGGCCTCTCCCGGGGAGAGAGAGGGCACAGGGGGACCTACTTCAGTCATGGCCGTTGTCACTTCCTCTGTGCGCGTGCTGTGGTAGATCTGACCTACGCTTCTCACTAAATTAGAGATTATAGTGCGTGTGGGAGGCCTAGGGCCATGCGAGGCTGCGGGAGGCCTGCAGTCCCATGGCAAAATCCACCCGGGACGCCAAAGCCCCACAGGGACCAGCCCATCATAGAGACCCCCAAGGCTGAGGCCAGGAAGGTCCCTGTAAGGCCGAAGGTGTGCACAGGACTAAGGCAGTCATTTCTCAGCCTCCTAGGTGCTGGCACCTGAGAGCCAAGTCCTCCTACAACCCACAAAAAGAAAGAGAACAGGCAGCTGCCCCTGCCAAGGGGACAGGGGACCCCGGGGCAGCCCCCAAGCGAGGCCCTGGCTGCTGAGAAGGAGGAAGACGGGCACAGAGCCTTAGAAACTCTGTCATCGCCCTGGGAGCTTCCTTTCCCCATCACGCAGCTCAGCCAAAGCCAGCTGAACTGCCGACGGCTCCCAACCACCTAGCGCTTAGGGCCGCGCTGTAGGCTGCTGTGGCCACAGCCTTCGGATAAAGTTTTATCGGAACGCACCCGCGCAGAGTCCACTATACACTGCTTCCTGCTGCTTTGCCCCTCCAGAGACAGAGCCGAGTCGCTGGCTAAAGCCCGCAAGAACCCCAAATATTTATGATCCGACCCCTCACAGAGCGCTGCCAGCCTCGGCTCCAGAGCCACAGAGGAAGTGGCCGGGGTGGGGGCTCCAGAGACAGACCCCTGGGCTTACGCCCCACACCCCTCTTCCTCCGGCTCCTAGCAGTACAGCCTGCCCCTCTGTGCCAGAATGCTACACCTGCTCCGGCCTCGCGTTCCCTGTCACGGGGCTCTCTGCATGGCCCAGTCAGACCACCGTTAGTCCGAGTTGCAGAAAGCCATTAAAACCAATAAATAAAATGAGAATAGGACCTAATGGAAATAACAAGTTTATTTCCTTCCGACATAAATGCGGCTACAGGAGGGAGGCACTAAGACAGCTGAGAAAAGGGGCCCGGGACCCCGGGGCATCTGCGGGTCACGGGGTTTCTCCTCGATCCCACACACAACTCCGATGGGCTGTCTCGGGTCGCACACTCACTTCAGAGCCAGTCGTGAGGACATCGCAGAGCTCTGACCGGCAGCCAGGTCGCAGGGTGGGGAGTCAGGGTGAGCACCCCTCCGGGTCTGCGTTTCGAAGAGCCTGGCTCACTCGGGGCGTCTTACCCACTGGATGCCCATCCTGCCTACCACGGGGAGCGAGAGCTTCGCCAGCTGTGTGGCCTCCGGCCAGTTACTTGTCCACCCTGAGCTTCAGCTTCCTCCTCTAGCTGGCGGTCTCATCATAGTAACCTCCTGAGACTGCGCAAGTCTCTAACTTATTCAGGCTCCAAATACTCACCAATGGCTTCCTCGATGCTCAGGGTAGCCCTAGGCCTGCAGGGCACAGGGGCCTAAGGTGGGACAGAATGAGCTCAAACACATGACTGAGCAGTGCTGGGACGGCAGGACACAGGAAGAAGCGTCCAGGATGGGGGAGGGGCAGCCGCGCGCAGTGCGATTCGTGCGGGCCCTGGCCGCCCGGGTGAGCGCCCGCAGGCCGCCTTATCAGGGGCCGGAGGCCGAGCCGGGCACTGTAACCTGACTAACAGGTTGCGACGGTCTCACCCTGGACAATAGGAAATGGTGTTTCCAGGGCGGGCTGCGCAGGGAGCTCGTGCCCCGCCCTGCATCCCTGCCCAACTCTTGCAGGTTGGCCGGGACTCCAGCTCTACAGCACCCACACCTGCCTGCAGAGCAGCCCAGGGACTTCGGGCACCAGGTGGGTAGCTGGGGACTGGCCAGGAGGGACATCGGGCTGGCCCTGCTCCTCCGAACCCCCAGCCTAAAACCAGAACCCCAGCTTGGCACGGGCATGACAGCCGGAGGCCAGCACGCGCCTGGGTGCGTGCCTGCCCGCCGGCGCCCGCTCTTTTCACTGTCCTCTCCTGGCTGGCTCCACACGCGCCTCAGTCCGTTTCCTCTGCCCCCTCCTCCTCCTCCCTCAGCTCTCTGCTCCGCGTGACCTCTTTACACCTCCTTCTCACTTCCCCCAGCCCTGATGGGATCCCCTCTGCCCCTCTGCACACGCTCTGCAAATCGCTGTGTCCCTCAGATACCGGCCCTGCTCCTCCAGCCTGCTCTGCCCATGCCCCGTGATCCCAGCCCCCCACCCTCCCTCTGCCTGCCAGGGACGCTACAGAAATTCCTTCACACCTCACCCAGAGCCTGCACTCTCAGGCCGCCAGTCTCATCCCCAGCACAGGCATAGCCTAATATATTTTTTTATCTGACAAAATTAAGTTGGTAGCTTGAGTTTTAGGACATTAGGGTTTTACAAAACCCTTGTCTGGTGATCTCAGACTTGGATCCTGGGTGGAGGGTCGGGGCAGCTGGGAGCACTTCTACAGCCCATAGAAGATGTGTGCTTGCCTTTGCAGGTGCTTAAATGGAAAGGTCCCATCCGGCCAGGACCTCGGGAGGCTTCGAGACATACCACCAGGGTGGGCGGGATGGGAAGGCCAGGTCTTGGGTCCCAGGCCCTAGTCCTCCTGGTTGGGCTACCCAGGCTTCATCTGTTGAGAAGAATTCTTAGGATGAAGAAGATTCTGGGGTAGAAAGAGAAAGAAGAGCCATGGGAACAGAGTCACCCCAGTCAGGGAAGGGCCAGGGGACAAGGGCCACCTCAGGTGGGCTGCAGGAGCCCCAGACCCAGCACCACTACTGCCAGCGCCTGCCCTGCCCTGCCCTGCCCTGCCCTGCCCTGCCCTGCCCTGCCCTGCCCTCAGACTGCATGGGTGGACCAGGGGCGTTCAAAGCTGTCCAAGCTCCAGTCAGGTCAGCACGTGGCAGGGACATGGGGTGGGGTAGCGCGAAGGATGAGTAAGGGAGAGAAGGGAGTAAGCTTCAGTTTCTTCTCTCCTGAGACAAAAGTCCTGGCCATGGGACCCATGGGAAGCTCAAGGCAACAGTAGCCAGAGCCCTGAATCCTTCGAAAGTTGAGTAACCTTGGCTTAATCACCATGAGCTTTCCTCATCCCTAAAAGACAGGGATGGTAGAAAAGTAGATAGACAGACAGACAGACAGACAGACAGACAGACAGACAGACAGACAGAGACAGAGATATAAAGTTACAGAGATACAGATTACCCAGCACCAACTTACCTGTAACAGTGAGTTCAGATTACTCTTCATTTTGGTACATCAACAAAAATCATCTGAGGCTCTGCTCCTGCTCCCTGATGGTTTTATTGGGCTAGATAGGTCAATATCTCTTGGCTAGCCTGGTAGAGAAAAAGAAG
>PVJA010044779.1:0-16001 GCA_004027025.1 Myocastor coypus | reverse complement strand
CACCAACCTTAAAGGGCTCTGCGCTACTTCACCCCCAACTTGGCCTAAATTCTGGGCACTGTTGAATTAAGTCGGGTTTGACCTGGTGGACTCTACTTTGGTGGTGAAGAAAAGCTACAAGAGCTACGTCGCCAGCCTCTAGGCTCCACGTGTGGCCCGCAGAGCAGGCGAGGGGAGCATCTGGGAAAAGCTTCCACCAATGGCAGGTTTCCTTCCACCCATTTCTAGGAGCTTGGTCATCCCTAGGTCCATGCAGAAATCCGTGCCGGGCAGAGCATGGTCCAGCAGGTCTCACCTGTGCCTCCTGAAGGCCATAGCAACTGGCCAGGAATTCAGTTCTAACCAGTTTAGAAGACACATCAGCAAGCGGACAGCAGCAAAACCAAAAGGTGCTGAGTGCCACACACAGTAGAAAAAGAAAATTGAATTTGCAGCAAAATTTTTTTGGCCTGAGGCCTTGTATTTCTTTTGTCTTGTTTTGTTTTTGGACTGTGGAAATAAGATGAACTTTGATCTCTTCTACTCACAACCTGACAAAACAAGGCTAGAATATTGCTTCTAATCTTATTTGCTATTTCCAGTCTCGTATCCCTTTGGGTCCCTGTTCCTTGAGGACAGGGCTGTGTGTATCTCTGAATGCATGTTGTATGTTCCTGTTACAACAATCCCAGAGGGGACCTCCTGCCACTCATACATAAGAGGATCTGTGACTGCTGAGACAGAGCTGAAAGAAAGACAGAGAGCTGAGAGAGAGAGAGAGAGAGAGAGAGAGAGAGAGAGAGAGAGACAGAGGCAGAGGCAGAGACAGAGACAGAGACAGAGAGAGATAATGGAGAGACAGAGAGGGAGGGAGAGAGACATAGAAGAGAGGGGGAAAGAGACAGAGACAGACAGACAGACACCCAGCCATCTCAGTCACCTGCTCCAAGAGCTCAGAGCTCTGTTTGATTCACAAGATTTAACGTTCTTCCTCACTGTGGAAAAACCATCATGAGCGGAAGTCAAATGTAAAAAGCGGCACAGAAACGGCAGCCCAGTGAATACCGATGTATAGAAGATGTAGCAAGCAAAAGCTTCGCTCTTCCTAAATTAAAGGCGTTATTATTATCTCAGGAAAAGCAAATTAATTAATGGGGCCATGTCATCTAAACATATCTAGTACCGTTTTCACATGCAGCAGGCATTCACGCAAGAAAACGGCTATCTTCAAATACGAGGAAACAAGCTCAGGGAACAAGCCAAGCACTAAGGGGACAGTACATGCGTATTTCTTAGAAGGACCCCGTAGGCCCAGGACTTTCTGCTTCCGCACTAAAGCTCCGTCGCAGATTCTGAGGACACCTATACAGTGCTGAGAACAGAAGATTCTAGCTCAGTACAATCTGCATTGGTGCTCAGGTATGGGGAAAGCAGAAGAGCACGTGAGAGACCCTGCAGAAGGAGCAGCGTCCTCAGCAGAAAGGGGGCCTTGGTGCGCAGGGCTCGGAAGCCCAAAGCGGTGGCCTGGATCTTTTTTCTGAGGTCTTTAAGCAAAGGTACAACACGTGGGTGTTTTATGAAAACAGAAAACGCACCTTTTGGTGTAAACCACGTAGCAGAGGGCTGAGAGAGGGCTGAGTTCAGGCTCAGGGAGGTTTCTGTGCATGGTAGCTAAGGAATGTGAGGGCTAGGGTGGTGTGGAGACCCTGAGAGGAGAAGGGCGTGCCTTTGGGATCTCCCTCAGCTTTGCTTGTGGCACTTGGGGATTGAACTGAAGGTCCTCACCCAGCTACACCCCTGGCTCTCTCTCTCTCTCTCTCTCAACTTGGTTTAGGTTGAGGCACGTTCTTATTAAGTTGCCAAGTTTCCCAGCCTGGCTTTGAACTTGTGATTCTCTGGTCCCAGCACCTGTGACCCAAAGGGCAGGAATTACAGGCACGTCTCCGCACACTACCTTTACGATTCTTTTAATCTTCCATTTTATTTACTTATTTGGTACAGGGTCTCCCTACATAGCTTGAACTGGTAGTGATCCTCCTATCTCAGCCTCCCCAGCACTGGGATTACAGGTGTGTGCCACCATGCCTGGTTTTGGTGGCTGGCACAGTGGTATGGCATTTTGTACCAGGGATTGAACCTGGGTCCTTGCCCTTGCCAGGCAGGTGCTTAGACCTCCGAGCTATCTCCCCAGCCCCTTGACATCTCTTCTATAAGAGTTCAGCGCAACAGAAGTTGTTGACGAATTGTCTGAGAGGTTGGCAGGCAAGCGGAAGGCTCTGAGAAGCCTTCAGGCTCCAGGAAGACTGGTACCAAAGTGAGAACGGCGGTGGAAGCCCAGACAGGGTCGAAGAACACCAGGCTGCCTTGGGAACCATTAAGGAGAGGAAGCTAAAGCTTCCAGATAGCAAGGAAAAGATATGTGCAAGTCAGGAGTCACCAAAGCGGCCCTGAGCCCCAGACCTCTCTGCGGCCCCTACCGGCTCCTCACCCGCTGCTTTCCCAGATCCTTCCACTGTGCCCTGCGGACTCAGCCTCCCTTGCTCCCCCACTGGGCCCCTGTTCCAAGAACTGGCCTCCCTGCTGGGCTCTGGCCTTGGCCCTGCCCCCACGCTGATTCCTCTTCCATCTTCTTATTGTAAGCCGCGGCAGCCTCCGCCGGAAGTCCAGAGTCTTCGAGTTCCCGCCAATCTCTCTTCCATCCACATGATGCGCCCAATTGACCAGGAAACCCAGTGGCTTTTCGTGTGACTCAGAATGACACCCAAGTTTGTAATAACCCGCACAGTCTTGTGTGATCTGGAACCGCGGTGGCGAGCTTCCAGCACGGGTGCCGCAGTGGCCCACTGGCTCCAGCGAGAGCTCGAAAGGTTGGCCTGGCTGGCGCAGACTCCCTGCCCCGACCGACCTCTTGCCGCCCTCCTCCCGCTCACTTGGCTCCGCAGCGTAGGTCTGCTGAGGGTTCCGCGGACACCCCGAGCCCAGCGTCGACGCAGGCCTCTGCCCTGGCTCCTCCGCTGCCTCGAACGCTTCGAGTCACTCGGCCCCATGCCTCCTTTATTTCGTGCGTGGCCTTCAGAGGGCACCCCATGGCGAGGCCTGCGCTGGTCCAGGGCCGGGCAACTCCTCCCCTCTCCTCGCCCTCTGGCCCAGTTGGCCATGTTGTTTGCTTGTCTGTGTCTCCCTGCTAACATGCAAGCCCAGGAGACCGCTGTCTCTGTTCTGTTCTTGGATGTGTTCGCACAATGTGGGGGCATGAGGCCAGGTCCCTCATCTTCCATTGCTGGGGACCAGGAGCCAGATGACCCGGAATGGGGTCTTAATTATAACCTCAGGTGACCTCTGTGAGATCCGTCTTCCTTAGCTCTACGGAGACAACGCTGACGTCTGCCTTGCCTGCTCCTGGGGAGCTGTGGTGAGAAAACGAGTTACTGTACCCTTTTTACAAACAAAACTTGAACGTTTTCATAGGCCATTATCTCGGGCAAAATATACAAAGAGGAATATATGCAGCGCCACTGGTGACTTCCTACAGAAAAGGAGGGAGTGGATGCCTTGGAGTGGTGAGTCTGGCCTTGAAAGAAGGGAGCACGGCCAGGGGTGAGGATGAGCAAGTGGTGCGCATAGACAAAAGTGACTTCTGCGAGGCCACTGGGAGAAAGAGCTAAGACTTGCAAAAACAGCAAGGATAAGATGGGTTGGTGCGGGGGTATGGGGGAGCAAGAAGGTGAACGACAGGACTGAGCCAGGGCATGCCCGGTTAAGAGAAGAACTTGGACTCTAGCTTCCTTCTGACCGAAAAAAAGTAGCCTTCAAATTCAAAGTAAGAAATCTTGGGAAATGGAATTTAAACAAGAGGAGAGATACAGAGGCTAGCAAGATGGCTCAGTGGGCCAAAGCGCCTGCTTGGGCAAGCTTAGGCAAAGGGCAGGAACTGTGGTTTGGTCCCTGGCACCACATGCTGTGCCAGCCCCAGCCCCCAGAGCAGGCTGAGCCAGACACAGAGTCCAGGCATAGTGGTGCACCACTCTGATCTCAGCACCGGGGAGGCTGAAAGCAGGAGGATCACCACAAGTCAGAGCTGCATGGTGAAACCCTGTAATAACCAAATACATGCAGAGGGAGACAGACAGACAGACAGAGACAGAGAGACAGAGAGAGAGAGGGAGAGAGAGAGAGAGAGACAGATAGACAGAGACAGAGAGAGAGACAGAGAGACAGAGAGAGAGAAAGAGAGAGAGATGAACAGATTCTGCTTTACAAAATGAGGTTAAATCTTTAGACTCAGCACAACTGGCACCCAGATCCCACTCTTTATTTAGTGGCTCTTTATCTTCCCCCAGCTCTGGGGCTCAGATTGCCACCTACTTGGGAGGGCTCATATCAGGCAGGCCTTGTCGGGAGGAATAGCTCCTTTAGGTAGGAATGTCTTTGTCACCCTTCCTTTGCTGGGACAAAACACCTCACACGCAGAGCTCACAGGAAGAAAGGCTTGGGGTTGAGGGGCTTCAGGCCTGGGCCTTGCGCTCCTTTCGTTCTAGGCCTATGGTGATGCAGAAACATCACGGTGAACGGGCGTCTTGGTTACTTTTCTCTCATTGCTGAGACAAAATGCCCCTCAAAATTAAGGAAAGAAATGTTCGTTGAGCTTAGTTTGGGGAGGTTTCAGTCTGTACTCAGCTGGCTCCAAGGCGGAGTGGCACACAGCAGAGGGCAGCGGTTCATGCTGGCAGAAAAAATCAAAAGACCAAGAGCAAAAGGGAGGAGCAGCTGCAGACAGCGGGCCTCTCTCCCTGCCTGACGCTGCGTGCAGGCTTCGTGCCTCAGGGTGGGCGTAGCACTCAGACCCCTAATTGGGCAGCACTGGACCACGAGCCAATCAGAAACTCTAGAAGCTGCCCAGTGGCTTCATGAAGTGTTTTTAGTGCGGGTGGGGGTGGACATCCAGACGAACTATAAAAATAGAGTGTGGTAGAGAAATCCTACCTATGACAGCCAGGAAGCTGAGGAGAAAACCAGAGATAAAAGGGCCACTGGTCAGGCAGTAGCTAAGGGTACAACTCATGACCTATTCTCTTGAATCAGGCTCCACCTCCTAAGTCTCCGTGGCCTTCCAACAGCGCCATGAGGTTGTGGTCTTGCCAGTGGCTTTGCTCACTGAAGTTGATCTTCATAATGCAATGGCCTAGCACCCGGGCAGGGGCAGATTCTGTAGCCGAGCCACTCAAGGAGCCTTCCTCTTCCACAGCCAGACCAGAAGGGACTCAAGGTGGTGAGGTTCGGGTCTTCTGACAGGAAACCGGAGCTCACTGCTGCTCATGGTCTTCTCCTCAGAGGTGAGAGACTTTGGGGAGTGGAAGGGTTTGACCCCCACCACTGCTGAGAAGTGCACCAGGGACACACTTTGGATTCTATAGCTTCCCATTAAATGCACCAAGAGCCATTGAGAAAGCATTAATTTCTTTATGGGGGCTCCAGAAAATCTTACAAGGTGCAGACAAGCAAGCCTTGGAGAAATCCCGCAAAAGCCCGTGTCATTAAAGGCTTGCTCGCCTGCATCATGCTATTTTGAGGTCATGGGAGGACCCAATGGGAAGCTTCCAGCTGCTGGGGCCTAGCGCCTACCCTGGGAGGGGAGAGTGCAGCTACAGGTGACTCCTCTTCTTGCCTTCTGCATCTGCACTTGGAGATGAACGCTTGTGCCCCCCCACTGCTGCCACGGTGTGCCACATTCTCAAGGGCCAGAAGCAAGGCAGCCTACTGACCACACATCGCAACCCCTACAGCCGGGAGCCACGTAGGTCATCGTGTCTGCCTGCCATGCTTACTGAACGTGGGCTGCTCCACCAGGATTCCTAACATTCCAGTTCTGCACCAAGATGTCTGACTCATTCTCTTCTGCCTTCTTCACGAGGTAACTGGTGGAGACTGTTTTTCAAATTTTATTTATTGTTTGTGATTCCCCGAAACTTGGAAATCACCCATTCCACGTCAGCATGCTTTAATCTACTGAGAAGTGCTTTCTTCTAGAGCTCCTGCCCTTTCCCCTCTCTCTTGGGCATTGTGGCAGCTTTCCACCTCCCAGTGGGGACAACCATTGCGACTCCAGCTAGGGGTGAGAACTGTACCTGTGTAGCTAAGGGCACTTTTGGACACTGCTTTTTTGCAGACCTGGGATTCTGAGTACTGCCCTCTTCCCTGCCACGTGTCACCATCTCTACAGCTGCCACGCACCAGCCAACCACTTACTGAAGCCACGACCACAGAAGTTCTCATCCGCAGAAGTAGCACCCTGCTGGGTGGGCTCTGTAAAAAGAGAATCTAGTTTAGATCACAGTTTTTCCATCCCACCTCCTGGATCTTGCTGTGGACTCTTTGTCCTGCCTCACCCTCCTTGGGCAAGTGTCGCGCTGAAATACTCGGACTCCCAAGCAACTGACAGTAGCCATTTGATTTCTTGAAGGTCAGATCCTAAGATCATTCATCTTTGAACTGCTCACTGGACAGGGAGGGCCCATAATATTTATGAGAAAAAGAAACTCTTAGAAGACTGGAAAGAGATGCTAATCTTTGTTTCCACAAAAGTCAAACTTTGAGATGCTAAAGAAGGTGACGTGGGAAAATCCTAAATAAATGTTTGCATTTTTTTGTGTTGTGAGCCCTTGCAAAAGAATGACAAGGTCACCAAGGAACCCATATGACCTACCTCTGACCTACTCTAATCCCGAGGTGTACATCTCATGGCAATGAAGCCTAGACACAGTGATGTAACCGTCCCCACCACCCAGCTCCAGAGCATGAAGGCTCTGGAGAATATTCTAGAATGTTCTCATTCCCAGACTAAAGCTCTGTTCGGCTGCTCCCCATTCTCCCTTCCCCCAGCCCATGGCAGCCACCATGATACCTTCTACCTCTATGAATTTGACCATTCTAGGTACCTTCTGTAAAAGAAATCGTACGTTTGTCCTTTGTGACTTGCTTATTCCACTGAATATAATGTGCCCAGTCTCTCCCGTACATATGTCAGAATCGCCCTTCTTTTTAAGGCTAATAGTCTAACTCAATGTTAATGACTCCAATGTTCTATCACTATGTTGTAGATAAACTGCCGGAGTGCAGAGTGGTGGAATATGGAAACGTCCCTGACTGTGCCACTCCAGGCACGCTTTTGTGGAAAGTTCCACAGTCTGCTTGTTGAGACTCTGACCTGGACAACATTTCTAACAACGGCTTGAGGGAGAGTGCCGGGAAGCCACCAAGCCGATAACCTGTGAACGGCACATGATTGGACATAAGAGCTCTTGGAGCAGAATGATGAATTTGGATTCAGATTAGGCAGTATGTTGAAGTGATATAATGAAACCAAAGGGGTGAAAAAACAAAAAAAAAAACCAAAGGGGTGAAGGCGAACAACAAGAAATGCAGAGTTCTAAAATTAGGTTGAAGTGTGCACGCGTGCACACACACAACTGCAGAGGCACAGGATGGAGCGAAACCCACAACAGCATGAGCAGCACTTGTGGGTTTTAATTGACCACAAGCTTGGTTCTGAGTCAACAGTGGGATGTGGTTACAAAGCAAATAACCAATCTGATCCAACAGGGCATTAATAGCAGCAGTGCAGGGCAGGAAGTGGCTCCTCTGCAGACCCCGACAGCCAGACTGTGCCCGGAACATTGTGTCCACTGAGCGCGGCCAGCCACGAGGGACCTCTGCAGACTGCAGGCCACTTGGTCAGGGGGTGAATGGTCTGGAAAATGTGCTGTCTGAGAGGTAGGAAGGGAATTAGGGACCACAGCAGCTTCTCAGGGGCCACACTCAAGAAGATTCTGAGACCTAGAGGGTCGACTGTCGTGTGTGGTATTAGCAAATGGGGTTATAAATCAAGAGTGGAAGTTCTGGAGAGAGAAATGGCTATTTAGAAAAACAAAGCACTTCCTTGTAGTTGGACCTATCAGAGAATTGGATGGGCTGCTTTGGGACCAAATTTCTTATCACTGGAGGCATGGAACTGTTTCTGAAAGATGATCCCTGGCACATTCGCTCCCTGGGGGATATTTGGCAGTATCTGCAGATACCACTGAGAGGAGGGGCTGCTCCAGGCTTCCAGTAGGTAGAAGGCCAGGATATGAGGCTTCACACCATGTCAAGGACGACCCCTCGATCACAAAGGGGCCAGGTCAAAGTGTCTAGTGCTCTAACACTTTGGAGGAAATGCGCCATACTCAAATGTCATAGAGCACAGCATCAAGCCTGCTGAACATGGCTTACACACATTTTGCTTTTAATACCACTTGCCAAGAATCCCAAGACTCCACATAAAAGATCTGGATTTCCAGGCTTTCTTCAAAATAAACAAAGAAAGTCCCCCTGTTTGGCAATCTGGAGCTGAGCAATTGATGTCTGTTTTGGATGAGCCAAAATCACCACCATTCATCCCAGTCCTGACTCAGTGAACTGTTTCCCACATCAAGATTCTGAACATGTGGGTGGCCCTGTGTGGCTTGAGCTCAGAGCCTCCCAGTTTCCCCTGTCATTCCTAGTACTGTGGCTGCACCCCAGGTCAATGGGGTAGGATGAGGCCCAGGTAGCAATATGGTTTATAGTTCTCTGCTGTAGGACAGGGAGCTGTGACTGGTGGAAGTCCTAAGGCCAGCAGACCAGGCTTGACAAACAGAGCTTTCTAATAGCATTTAAATGGCCAAGTGGGCTGCTTTTGCTAAAAGAAATCCTGTCTGTGGAATATCTGAAAGGGACAGGCTGATCCAATGTGGATGAGGGTCACCCAGGGAATGTCCCCAAGACAGGTCTGGACCCCACCTTGAAAAATTACACTACACCCTAGGGGGAGAAGCACAAGGCGTAAACTGAAGCAGCTCTCCAGACCATGCCGGTCATCATAAGGAAGAGCCACCAGGTGAAATGGGGAGCCCACAGGAAGAGTCACAAAGTGAGATAGGGACCCCACGGGCAGAGCCACCAGGTGAGATGAGGACCCCATGGGAAGCGTCACCAAGTGCGGCCGGTGACCCCCACGCCCCTAACCCCACCCTTAGCAGCAATTCACTCAGGACCTTAAAAAGAAACCTATGTAAACCTTCTAACATGTACAGGAACAGAAATGAACATGACACGGCCGCGGTAGCTGGAGAGCACATTACCACGCGCGACCGTGAGGCTACGTGTGAAACTGCAGGATTCTCTGACCTGGCCTGAGAGTGCAACCTGGCAGATTCCAGGCAGAAGCTTTTTCCCGGGTTCTAGCTGTTTCTTCTGACATGCTTGACGTGTGACGTTTGCCTCAGCGGTTCTCAACCTGTGGGTTGTGACCCCGGTGGGGGTCAAATGACCAAGACAGGGATCACCTAAAGCCATTGGAAAATATATAATGTATATCAGGTATTTACATTCCAAATCATAACTGTAGCAAAATTACAGTTTTGAAGTAGCCACCAAAATTATTTTTTGGTTTGGGGTCACCGCAACATGAGAAATTATATTGCGGGGTCACAGCATTAGAAAGGTTGAGAACCACTGGCCTAAATAACCCTTCAAAGCAGCTTATGTACTTATAGAGCAGCTCTTCACTTCGAGCCACAGAAATTGCTGCTGTCTTCTTTAGGCTGTAGCCAAGCCTATTAAGTGAATATTGGGATGGCATACGCAGGTCTTAGAATATGCCTGCCTAGTGACATGGCCATGTGGTGACTTATTATGCAGCCATTAGACTTTATCAAGCAGATTAAGCTGTGTTACAGTGTGAAGATGTCCACAAGGTACAGCTTCTGGGAGAATTAGGCTGTACGATGGGGAATAAGGTGTGATGCAATTTACTTTTACGGCAGCCCATATTGATATTAATTTATGTGATTAGTTACATGTAAAATCTGAACCTTAAACTCATGCCATATTAAAAACACTAACTGAAAATTAATCATGGTCTCAAATATATCTTAAATACAAGGTATGTTTTTAGATGATAAACATTTCTTCTGTTCCTCTTTCTGTACTGGGATGGAACCCAGGCATTTAATACTGAGCTACACCCTAGACGACTTTTCATGATTTCATTTCCTGGTAATGTCTTGGTAAATTGCTCAGGCTGGGCTTGAGTCAGGGATCTTCATGTCTCAGCTTCCCAGACAGCTGAAATTATAGGCATGCATCACCACACATACCTATAAAGATAAAATTTTTAGAAAAAATGAGGAAAATATTAGTGATTTTCACTGTTAGATTGACATACAAAGCATAATTTGGAAAAGAAAAAATGGACAGATGTGACCCCAGGAAAATGAAAATTTTGTTCTATAAAGATCCTGTGAAAAAGTTAAAAGACACAGTGCAAGCTGAAGCCAAATACTTGCAAATGATCCTGTGAACCAAAAGATTAGCAGCCTGGATGATGAAGAATTCTCTAATGCTCAGTAGTTTTAAAAAATCAAGCCAGAAAAGGAGGAAGAGATATTTTACAGAAAAACACATGCGCTTGGAAAACGAGTACAAGGAAAGGTGTCCATTACCACTGGCCACCAGGAAAGCCACGTCACTGCATTGGCCACCAGAAAAATCTGTGTTACTGAGTTGGCCATCAGGAAAGCCTGCATCACAGCATGAGCCACCAGGAAAGCCACGTCACTGCATTAGCCTCCAGGAAAGCCTGCATCACTGCCCTGGCCACCAGGAAAGCCCACGTCACTCCACTGGTCACCAGAAGAGCCTGCATCACTGCACTGGTCACCAGGAAGGCCCATGTCATTGCACTGGCCACCAGGAAAGCCTGTATATACTGTACTCGCTACCAGGAAAGCCTGTCTCACTGCACTGGCCACCAGCAAGGTGTGTGTCACTGCACTGGCCACCAGGAAAGCCTGTGTCACTACGCTGACCACCAGGACAGCCTGCATCACTGCACTCACCACCAGGAAGGCCCGTGTCCCTACACTGACCACCAGGAAGGCCTACATCACTACGTTGGCCATCATAACAGCCCACGTCACTGCATGTTCTAGCACAGATAAGACAGAACCTGAAAGCTGCCAGAGCCGCAGACGGACAAGGTCTCTCTCCTGTGATACCGTGGTGCAGCTCCTGTGGAGAATGACTGAGCTGTTTCTTCTAAAGGTGGCATTCACTTACCGTTTCATCCAGCAGCTGAGCTCTTGGGAATTCATTTATCCACATAAATAATACAAAAACATGTATGCAAACTTTCATAGCAGCTTTGTTTGTAACAACCAAATGCTAGAAATATCCAGAATCCCTCAGTGGGTCAGTGATCTAGAGAACTGTGAGATACCATGATATGGTACAGCAGGAATCAGTCACTGGGGCACACAGGAACATGCTTGGGGTCCCATGGAGCTGTCCTGAGTGAACAGGGCCAGCTACAAAACATCACACACCATGCAGTTATCTTTGCATGCCACCTGCAGAAAGGGTAAAGTCTTAGGACTGGAGAACTTGTGCGGATCAAATTGGGAGCAGGGTGGCATAAGGACCCCTTCTGATGGGGGCCTGCTCTGGGTTCCAGCCATGGAGGTGACCAACAGACACACCTACGGCCACTGCATTGCTCATCCACGCGCAAAGGAGCACAAATCAAGCTGAAGAAGTCTGAGCAAAGCTGGTGGAGTTGCCGGCATCGCTCTTCTCACTGTGACGCAGTGCAGCTGTTTTCCAAGATGCCACAGGGACTGCCAGAAACAGGGACATCTCTCTGTGTTAGCTCCTACAACTACAGATGACTAAACGATCTCAACACAGGAATTTTCCTTAACAATAAAAGTGTGTAGGGATGCAAATGTGTCCACGGTGCAGAGTCACGTGAGAAGTGGAGGCTGCAAAACCTAAGAGGTGGTAAGGTTTGTTTCTATGATCTTGTCTGTTTGCGTAATAGTCACCTATAAGATCCGGAGGGTTTTAATCCGAAGTGATGATGGTGAATTCTTCTGGGTGGAGAGATTTCTGAGTAATTTTACTTGTAACTTTTTATTATTTTCGTGTGTTCTCTTGTTTAACATTAGACACAGGGATTAGTGGGCTGAAGACTTTTGAAACAGAGTCAAAGGTTGTGATTCATAGAATCACTGAGATGTCTACAGAAAGAGGAAGCTGGAGGTGCCAGACGGTCTCTGCTACAGGAGTCTTCGGCCAGGTCCCCACTCAGGAGGTCTGTCTGGGTTGCCGGTTGGGGACAGCACATCTGCTGCCCCAGAGCAGCTCCTGCTTGCCTGTTGTAGGCAGTAGGCCTTTCTTCTTTCTTTCTTTCTCTCTCTCTTTCTCTTCCTTCCTTCCTTCTTTCCTTCCTTACCCTTTTTTTTCTTTCTTTTTTTTGTCTTTTTGAGGCAGGGTCTCACTATGCAGTTCAGGCAGCCTTGAGCTCACTTTGTAGCCCAGGCTGGCCTCCAGCTTGTAAGGATCCTCCTGCCTCAGCCTCCTGAAAAGGTATGCACCACCTTGAGTAGCTGGCAACATACTTTTGATGCACTCTGGATCCCTGCTATACTGGGTCTAGAAGTGTAATCCTGGTGCCACTACCACGGTCACACACAGAGAAGGAGAGGGAGGGGGGAGAGACAGAGACAGACAGAGAGAGACAGAGACTGACAGAGACAGAGGAAGTGGGTGCAGGGAGGGAGGAAGGTGAGGCAGAGGGAGGAAAGAGAGGAGAGGGAGAGAAAGGACGGAGAAAGACAAAGAGACAGAGACAGAGGGAGAGGAGCGGGAGAAAGAGCAAGAGGAGAGAGAACGGAAGACAGAGTCCGACACAGGCATGGACTCCCCTCATCACCCACCACCTGCGTCCTTTCCTTCTCCCCCAGAGTTTGGAATAGGTGCACAGCTAGCTCCTCGTGTTTGCAGGGATCAGAGCAAGAGGCCAGGTCAAGGCCAATGCGCTGCAGATCTGAACATTCGAAAGTAATGTACCAAATCTTCAAAGCACTAACTACATTCTAGGCCCCCATTCTGGTAGCGCAGTCTCAGAGCATCTGAGCAACACCGACTTCCCGCAGATGTGGCGGGGCTGGGGAGAAGCGGCCCTGGGCTTGCATTCTAACCCTTCCTCTTTGCACTCCCTCATCATTCGCCACCTCGAGCTGCCCTGTACACATCTGGTGTCAGGAAAGCGATATGTAAAGACCAGGCACTGCCCACACGCTCTCCTCACCCTGACCACCGTTACTCAGCCTCCCCAGGGCATTGGTTGTGCCTGCTGGCTGTGCTGTCCATGGAGCCTTGTGTCCACAGGAGCCAGGAGGAGCCTGGGCACAGGAGGCTGGGAAGCACGGAGAGCATGGTTGGCTAGGTGTAGTGGCTGATACATCGTGTCAACTTGGTTTCCTGCTGGTGGGGTCAGAGTGCCAGCCCCAGGATGCAATGGGCCCGCCCCAGGGCGACTCAGCACAAAGAGGCCATACAAAAGGGCTGAGGAAGGGGCCGAACTTCCACTTCCTCAGAGGAGCTTCAGAGGAGCTTCAGCCTAGGCTTTCAGCTTGGACTGCGTTGCCTGGCTTGCAGTGCAGACTGCTCACCCTCTGGCCTGGATCCTTCAGCATCCATCGCAGACTCGTCGGTCTTCTGTCACAGACCAGTTGGCTGAGAAAGAGACTCGCAGGGGACAGTGCAGTCAGCTTCAGACCTTGAGACCAGATTCTTCAGTGTGGGTATACAGACACCCTCTGCATGCTTCCTCATCTGACTCTGCGGCTGATTGCTGTATGCCAATCTTGTAATTCCTTATGCATTGTATATCTTGTGATAATCTCTGTTCCTTATACTATACCTGTTCCTCTAAGTGAAACCCTGACTAATACACTAGGTATTCCAGGATCCAGGGTGCTGGGACGTGGCCAGAGGAGGTGTAAGACGGAGGCCACCTTCTTGGCCCAGGACTAGGACTCAGGCAGCATCTGAATCTCAGACTCCCCACCCCTGGAAAGGGGCTCAGGCAGTATTTGAGCTCTCCTCGATGAAATGGGGTCTAGGAAAGTGAGCGCCAACACCTCCAGCCTGTAAGCGCAGGATCAGCTTCCTGGCACCATGCCGCCGAAAGCAGGCAGCTCCATAAATGCAGGAAGCAGCGGAAATGCGCAGCTGCAGTCCGTTAGCCCCAGGTCTGCTCAGAGATTTATAGATGAAGTTGGTTATGTCAGCAACATAATGAAGCCCAGCCTTTCTGGAACATTCACTCCTCCTGCCAAGCCCTATGCAAATCTCTTCCTCGATTTTCTTAATCATCAGAACTGCAAATTTTAATTTCCTTTTATCATTGCCCACAAAAAGATAAGAAAATTGAGATGCCAAGAGGTCACAAAATGTGGCCAAGGTCACTTGGTTGGGAGGGTAGGAAGACAGGCTTTGGACCCATGTCACCCTGGCTCCCGGACCCGTAGACTTCACCACGATACCGGATAATATCTGGAGGCAGCCTGGGAGGGATGATTTTGAATCTAAAAATCAAAATGTATGTTAGCAGCTCCCTCTTGACTGTAGAAAGCCTGACGGGGGCTTCCTAAATGTGACAGGTCTCGAGTCAGGACACACATTAGAGAGAGAGGCCACGCAGGATGCGTCCCCTGGGACAGGCAGGCCGGCTGAGCTCAACCCCATGGGCCTGGGGTGCTCGCCTCCCACCAGCCTTCTTTAGGGCCAAGGAGCCCAGAAGTTGGAATTGTAAAGGCAGACTGAGGAGTCCCAGTAGAAACAGAAAGAGGGCCGTCAGTGCTGGGGAAAAGTGCCGGGTCTCTGCGGTGGGTGGAGGCAGCAGGCAGCCTCCGCCCCTTTTCCTCAGCCCCTCCCCCTTTGCCATCATGTGCAGGCTGAGAGTGGGGCGCTTGCCAGCATCTGGAGCAAGGACGATGCTTTCCAGGTTTGTAAGAAGGTGGTAAACATGAAAGGACCTTTTAATTAAAAAAAAAAAATTAAATGAGAATATAACATGGTTTTAAAAAGCAAAGAAATGATACCAAGCTTCATTCAACAAAGTAATAGAAATTTGACAATGGCTGCTGTATTACATAATGCTATCTTCAAATTAGTTGTTTAGATTACCAGATATAAACACGAAAAATTGTTTTTTGTTTTTTTTTTAAGGCATCAGATTCGACCCAGCACCCAGGCCCGGCTTGCCCAGTGTGGAAAACTGTGGCAGAACTCCCTGCAGAGACACTAGAGACCAGACCCACCCAGCCGAGCCAGGAGCAGGACAGCTTGCCAGAGTGGCACAGCAGGTCCACCTCCAAGGGCTGCAGCAGGGAGAAGTGGAGCTCAGCAGCCAGGCCCAAGCCACACCCCCTGGATGAGTTTGAACTTGGTAGATCCAGGTCTGATGCTAAGGTGAGGACTCTACCAAAGTGCTACACCACAGGTCAGAAAGGGCTATCCAAAATGACAAAGAGAAGGAGCAAAGTGCATTTCGGGCCTGAGCCCACCCAGAACAAGTACAGGAGACAACAGCATAGACACAGATGGAAATCACACACTTGAAATCTCTGAAATAATAGCATCTGAAGTAAAGAAATAACTACAGAAAGGTATAGAGGAAATCAGATCAGAAATAATTTCGGAGGTTAAAAAAAAGCATCAGAAATTAAAAAGAAAAAGGTCAGCCAAATAGCTCAGTGGATTAAAGCACCTTCAAGCAGGTGCAAGGGCCAGAAGTTCGATCCCCAAGCCTGTTGTGCCAGCCTTGCCCCTGGGGCACACTGAGATGGCAGTTGAGACTGGGTGTGGTGGCATGCATCTGTAATCCTAGCTCTTGGGAGGCTGTGAGCAGGTGGATCACTACGAGTCCGATCTAGTAGTGAGACTCTGAACACCCTGCAGAACCCTTCCCCAAAATAAAAATAAAAATAAATAAAAAGAGAAATTAAAAAGAAAAAGAAGCTTAAGCCTCACTGCTCCTTTCAGCAGGCCAGCAGGACTCAGCCGCACGGGCCCCCGCACCATCCCAGGCCAGCAGGACTCAGCCGCACGCCCCCTCCCCAGCTATCCCAGGCCAGCAGGATTCAGCTGCACGCGCC
>PVJA010044778.1:0-15973 GCA_004027025.1 Myocastor coypus | reverse complement strand
AGTTGAGGCTGGTCCTGCGCTCACTTTTGTAGCCCAGGCTGGTCTCGAACTCGCACCAATCCTCCTGCCTCAGCCTCCCAAGTGCTGGGATCACAGGCGTGAGCCACCACACCCGGCTAACTTTTTTTTGTCTTTTTGAGGCAGGGTCTCGCTGTGCAGTTCAGGCTGGCCTTGGGCTCACTTTTGTAGCCCAGGCTGGTCTTGAACTCACACCAATCCTCCTGCCTCAGACTCCCAAGTGCTGGGATTACAGGCGTGCGCCACCACGCCCAGCCACCAGTTCTTTTTCTATTGTGGTGAATGGTTTTGTCATCAAACCTCAGGCAATTTTGAAGGAAACCAAATCTCCTCAGTGTCACACTGCAAATCTTCAAGCCCACATCCATTGTTTTTCAATAAGTCTTTTATGTTCCTACAGTGACCAGTAGAAAACCCTGCTAAGTAAAGAAAACCTATGAATGCTTTCAGTTCAGCAACTGAGCTGTCATAATAAACACATTTTTAGAGTATGGCTGGCTATTGTTGCATAACAAATGTTTTATTTGTATTTCAACATTTGTGTGTTTCACATCATCTTATAGCATTTCATCTGTTACAAGCAATTTCCAACACTAAATAGCAATGCTGGCATTAAGTCCAATAGGCTTCATCCCTGCCAAATTCCTTACTATATTTTCAGACCTACTTCTAATATTGAATCCTTCCATTTGCTGGCATGATCATTTTGTACCATTTCTGTTAGTCAAATACATGTTCACATTGTTGTTTTCTTCACAACTGAATCAAGGAAGTCTGCATTCCCTGTGTCTGTATCTGTCATTTTCAGCTTCTTTTCACCATCACATGGCCAGACTCACATGGCCAACATTGAGGTCATTGTTTATCATCTTTAGCATAAATAATCTGATTCACTTTTGACCTCCTCTAAAACTTGAAAATCTGTTTGTTTTTTTTTTTAATGTGCCATTGTACCGAATTGGCTATTTCTACCAGAAAAATCAAAATAAGCCCATATTCCATTATGGCAAAGTACACATTTACATAGGAGAAAAATGGTATGAGTGTATTTTACCCTCATGATGCTCAGGTAAACATGCAAACCTGTTAGATGGAACATAAGTTAGGTAAAAAATCCTGGTTTGATATTTTTGCACTGGTGCACACACCTTGCCATTTGTCATACCAAGTGGGCAAACATGAAAACTGTTTCTTGTACCCCCATGTGCAGCTGCTGAGCCTCATGGCTAGCTGTTACTATACGAAATTACAAATTTATAGTAGAAAAGTAGGAGATGCAGAGTTTTTTGTTTTTTTTTTAACCTAATGCTACATTGTAGTATATGTTTTTCGTTTTTTTGTGTGTTTTTTTGAGACAGGTTCTTGCTATGTAGTTCATACTAACCTTGAACTCACTAGGAAGCCCAACCTGACCCTGAACTCAGACCAGTCCTCCTGCCTCACCCTTTGGAGTGCTTTGATTATAGTCATGTGCTACCACACCCAGCCTCCCATGTATTTATTCATTTGGTTATTTTTTTTGCATATGTTTATATGGATACTGGGTTTTTGGGTTTTCAATTATAATTCCTTGTTATCACTATTTTGATGTGAAGTTATCAAAGTTGCCCAGAAAATGTCACTTTTACTCTGTCTCATTTAATGTATCCCTGTTACTCATGGAATACTTTTCTTACCTTCTAAAACAGAGTGTTTCCAATTTATTTTGTGGTCCTCTTGGGCCAGTTCTGAGGCCTAGAATTTCTGTAAGAATTGGATTCTCATAGTGGAAGTGGCATTTAAGGACTAGGATCTGGGGGCTAGATGTGGTTAATGCTGTCAGAGTGTCATTGTTGCTATGTTTTTTTCAGTGAAAACAAAGCTAAGAACTACTGTATGGTTCTATGTAACACATGAGTTCATTATCAGGAGTGGTATGTCAGGCCTGTGATCCCAGCATGTAGGAAGCTGAGCCAGGAGATTGCCATAAATTGGAGACTATATAGTGTGACCATCTTGAAAATAGAAACAAAACAGCAGTAAAAGTGATGAACTCATATCAATATGTTCAATTTCAAATGCCGCACAGTGTATTCTAGCCTTTTTTCATATTTCTACCGTTCGTTGTCGTTGTTCCCAAGATAGAACCCGGGGGCCTTGGGCTTGTACTGAGCTATGCCTCTGGACCTACCCCTCCCCTTTTGGCTAATAAAAATCATTTGATTCATTTTCCTGAGTATACTTACTTGTTCAATTTCTCTGACAGTTCCTTTTTAGCTAGCCATAATCCCACAGTGCCATTGGCTACTGGCCCTCTCACTAAGTCCTGGTATGGGACCCTCACTAAGTCAGAGAGTCTTGTAGGCCAAGGTGGACAGTACCACCTGGAGCTTGGGGGAAAGGCAGACTCTCATCCCCAGCTACCAAATAAGCCTGCATTATAATGAAGTGCTCCTGGTGGTTGGTGTGCATTTGAGAAATACTGGATTAGGTTATTTACATTGTAATCACTTGGAGAATCAGTTTCATCTATTCATTACAGATTGTGAGGGCTAGGCATTTAACTCACTTGCCTAACATGTATAAGCCCTTAGGTTCAATTCCCACAGGGGAGGGGGAGAAATCACATTCTTCTAAGATCCCTTCTCTAAGCTTCTAAGCTTTACATACCAAACAGCTATATATATATGTATGTATGTATGTATGTATGTATATATATATATATATATATATATATATATATATATATATACGAATGGATCTAAGAACCTTCACACTAATCTATTTGTAAACTTTAAAATGGTTTATATAGTTGGGGTGTGGCCCAGTAGTAGAATGCTTAACATCCACAAGGCCCTGTATTCTTCCCCAAAGCTTGAGGCTAAAAAGTTCAAAAAATTTTGTCTAGCTGGGCGTGGTGGTGCATTTTTGTAAATCCAGCACTCAGGAGGTTGAGTCAGGAGAATTACGACAAGTTCAAGGCCAGTCTGAACTACATAATGAGATCCTGTTTCAAAAAAGAAAAGAAATTTTTTTAAAATGTAGTCAGGCATGTTGATGCAAGCCTGTGATCCCAGCACTCTTGAGACTGAAGCAGGAGGGTTGTAAATTCAAGCCTACCCTAGGCATTTTAGCAATTTAGCAAGACCCTGTTTCAAAATAAAAAGGGTTAGGAATGTAGTGCATTGTGAAGACCTCAGTTGTTCCCATGCCCAGTGCTACAAAACAAAAAGAAAACAGTTAATAATATATATTTGAAGATTGCCAAAAGTTGATCTTAGGTCCAGAGATTTAGCTCAGTACCATAGCACCTGCCTGGTAAGCATAAGGTCCTGAGTTCAGTTCCCAGTACAATAAGTATATAAAATTTTAAGCATTCATACAAAAAAAATAAGTATTTGAGATAGTACATATTTCAGATAGCATGCCTTATCCAGTAAACAGTGGGTATATATATGAGCATATAGTATTATGTACCATAAATATGTATAGTTTGTTTTTATTGTTGTTATTTTGCAAAACTGGGGATCAAACTCAGGACCTTGCACTTGCCAGGCAGGCACTTGTGCCTCTGAGCTATCTCCCTGGCCCCTAATAAGTATAGTTAACGTAAAAGTTAACGTAAAAGAAGGTAGGCAGGGGCCCAGCAGGATAGCTCAGTGGTCAGGCTAAAGTGCCTGCTTGGGAAGGCTTGGGCAGCTGCAGGGACCATAGCTTGATCTCCGGAACCACGTGCTGCACCAGCCCTGCCCTCAGGGCAGGCTGAGCCGGCCATAAAAATAAATAAACAAACAAAAGTTCTGAAACAAGAAAAAAAAAAAAAAGTTAAAAAAAAAAAAGAAGGTAGGCATAGTGGTATACACCTGTAATCCAAGCTCTAGAGAGAGTAAGGCCAGCCTGGGCTATGTAGTGAGGTAGGGGTGTGCCTGAATTATATAGCAAGAAGCTGTCTCAAAAAAAAAAAAAAAAAAAAACAGCCAAGGATGGTGACACATGTCTACAATCCAAGCACTTTGGAAGACTGAAGCAGGAGAATTACGAGTTTGAGCCCCACCTAGGAAATTTAGCAAGACTCTGTGACAAAAGAAAAAAACAAAGGGCTAGAATATAGCTCAGTGCAACAGCCCTGGGTTCAATCCCCCAGTACCAATAAATGAATGAATTGAGGCCACATGACTGAATGAATAACTCTGAGGCTAGTCTGCACAATTTATGGAGATCCTCTCCCCGAATGAAAGCTGAAAAGGGCTCAAAATGCAACTGTGTGGTAGAGTGCCCCCGGGCTCAAGTCTCAGTACTACAACACCAAAGAAAAAAATAATGGTATTAAATGTTTTCAAAAATCTCTTATTTTCAGCTCAGATTTCTTTTATCCAAGATATTGGAAGACTTCCTCTGAAACAACACTTTGGAAGGTAAGTTCATCATTTTAATTTGCAGAGCACTGTTACTGAAATGTGTACTGAATCCAGTCAGTATACATAATATGTGATCAAGAAATGTTATCTGGGGCCAGGGATATAATTCAGTAGTGCAGCACCTGCCTGGCAAGCATGAGGTCTCAAGTTCAGATTCCTGGTACTGAAAAAAAAAAAAATGGGGGGGGGGGATGAATATATATATATATGAATGAATATATATATATATCACAAACATATATTGTACCTAAGGATCCAAAATCATGCAATTACATTGGTCTCTGTTAGGAGCTGAGGTGATAGCTCCATGGCACAAGTGCCTACCTGCCAAGTGCAAGGTCATGAGTTCAAATCCCAGTCCCACAAAAATAAATACATAAATATTTTAAAAATATGAAACATTGGTCTCTGTTAAATATAACACCAAGTATGAATTCACCTCCCAATGGAATATGGAAGTATGGAATCCAAAAACCAAAGTGTCTTTTAGAAATGTCAAGTTCAAGGAATATTGCTGATGTCCAAGCCTCTTTCAGCCTTCCTGCCAAGAGGTCTTCTTAGCCTATGGTTGAATACCTACAGTGACCAGAAACTGTCTCAAAAAACAGTGCGACAGCCAGGTGTGGTGGTGCAACCTTGTAATCCCAGTACTCAGGAGGCTGACTCAGCTTGAGGCCAGCCTGGACCTCAGTGTGAGACCCTGTTTTTTAAAAAAAAGCTAAAAATATACAGTATCTCCACTTTTCACTTTATTAGAAGATAGCTTCTATGCTAACACCAGCCTGCTTGACTTTGAGAATATTTGTTTGAGTTTGATTTATTAGATTGGAATTAATTACTCAAACATTTTTAAGTTTCAAAAGGAGTTTCATACTGATTGCAAGGACAAAAGTGATCACCGTGGTACCTCTTCCACCTCCTTGCTTTGGTCCCAGATGGAAGGCTCTGCCTGTCTGGCCTTTTTCTCCTCTGTATTTGAAGAGTGGGCCTGGTAGCACTAATGGCTTTGTGTGGATGATGCCTTAGCTATGGAGAGCATTTTCCATGTTACTGCACGATAGTGAGGGACCCACGACTTCATCCCACCAGTGTACTTGGGCCTCAAACTTTGCTTTTCCCCTCGTATTCCTCTGAATCAAAGCAGGACAAGGTCTCTGCTGGCATCTTCCCACCTCAAGATTATGTGGAAGTACAAGGAAGCCAAGTATTTTCTATTATCTTTTCATTCCTAAAATGTGCAGAAATGGGGTATTCACTTCTGAATGCTCCCTACTGCAGCTGTCATCTTCCCCACCTTCAAATAAATCATTTTATTTTTTATTTGTTTGTTTATTTACTTTGAGACAGTTCAGGCAAGTCTTTTTTCTTTCTTCTTCTTTTTTTTTGGTCTTTTTGAGACAGGGTCTCACTATGCAGTTCAGGCTGACCTTGAGCTCACTTTTGTAGCCCAGGCTGGTCTCGAACTTGCACCGATCCTCCTGCCTCAGCCTTCCAAGTACTGGGATTACAGGCGTGTGCCACCATGTTCAACTAAATCATCTTATTTAAAAATTGTGCCGGGCGTGGTGGCGCACGCCTGTAATCCCAGAACTCGGGAGGCTGAGGCAGGAGGATCGCTGTGAGTTCGAGACCAGCCTGGGCTACAAAAGTGAGCTCAAGGCCAGCCTGAACTGCACAGTGAGACCCTGTCTCAAAAAGACAAAAAATAAATAAATAAATAAAAATAAAAATTGTGTGTGTGTGTGTGTGTGTGTGTGTGTGTGTGTGTGTGTGTGTGAAAGGGAATCTTTTTGATTTATTGGTTCAACTATTTGACTTGGGTAGAAGGATTTATCAGTGTTGTATTGAGTGATTAGTACTGTTACCTTTATATTGATGATGTTTAACCCAGTCTGTGATTTATGCTGATAATACTTAGTATTAACATTTAACTTAATCTAAGTGACCTCTGCAAGCTGCAAGGGCCAAAAGGAAAGGACATGGATCCATCCTGAATCCTCCAAGAGCAAGAGCAAACACTTAAGCCTCTTTAATACACTTAATTTTTTTAAAAAATTCTTTTGTTGGGGCTGGGGAGATGGCACAGTAGGATAAGCGCTTGCCTGGCTGCCTGGCAAGCACAAGAGCCTGAGTTCAATCCCCAGTCCCGCAAAAAAAAAAAAAAATTCTTTTGTTATATTGGCTTAAAGTTCTGTTAATTTATAACTTTCAAATTTAAAAATATTCATTAAAGAGCCGGGCGTGGTGGCTCACGCCTGTAATCCCAGCACTTGGGAGGCTGAGGCAGGAGGATCAGTGTGAGTTCGAGACCAGCCTGGGCTACAAAAGTGAGCCCAAGGCCAGCCTGAACTGCATAGCGAGACCCTGTCTCAAAAAGACAAAAAAAAAAAAAAAAAAAAAAAAATATTCATTAAAAAAAAAAGACTTTGTGGGGGCTTACCATGGTAGCTCAGTCTGTTAAAGCACATGATTCAGCAAAGTCTGTCAGGCACAGGGTACTGCAGTTCGATCCCCTCCCCCACGTGAAGCATGCACCTGGTTAGGCAGAGTGCAGCAGCTAGGGTTCAATCCACGGTGTATCATGCTGGCTCTGTCCATGTGGCACACTGAGATGACAATTGAGACTGGGTGTGGTGGTATGCACCTGTAATCCCAATGCTTGGGAAGCTGAAAACAGGAGGATCACCACGAATCTATGTAGTGAGACCCTATAGACCCATGTTCTAAATACAGAAGAAGAAGAAGAAAAATTTAACTTAATCTTTAATAGCTGCATAATTGTTATAATTCAACCTCTACCTTATTTTTGTACATTTAGCTTTACAGTTTCTGTTATCATTGCCTTTTAAATAAACCAACCTATATAAGAAAGAAACAGAAAGAATGCACTGGAAAGGAAAGCGACACACTGGTATATTCCTTTGTGAGGCTTTTGTTCTGTGTGTTAGAATGGTTATAAGAATAGTATGCAGTTTCTTACCTGCTTACACTGTGCCAGTATCATTTTTCTCTTCTCTTGCCAAGCTAGGTTTGATCACTTTTAAAAACCTCTGGCCAAGTATGATGGTACACATCTGTAATCCTAGCACTCAGGAGACTGAGACAGCTGCATAATAGTCCAAAGCTAGCCTAAACTACATTGAAGACCCTGTCTCAAAAAAAAACAAAAAAATCTTTACCAGTTTAGAGGATAACAATAGATGTTCATTACTGTATTTTCATTTCTACTTTAAAATTATAAACTAAACAATTTTAGTGACATTTGTATTTTCTAGGGTTTGTGCCTATTTTCTGTTACAAATGAAAGCCCAAACTAGAATCTTGCTCTCCTCCCAGCACCACCCCTTGCTGGGGAGTGAACTCAGGACCTTTGTACACGGTGTATCTGTAGCCTCTTTCTATTGAGAGACAGGGTCTTGACAAGTTGCTAACTTGACTGGTTGACCAGGTAGGATTCCAACTTGGATCCTTCCATGTTTGCCTGGCAGAGTGCTGGGATTCCACTGTGCTGGCCCCTGACACTGCCTGACACCCAATTGCCTATTTTGATCATGACCAAGATCTACCCTGTGAACAACAGGTGGAAGATGGAGGCCCTGGCTGACAGGGAGCTGGCACCCATGGACCTTGACAGCGGAGATGAGGCCCTGCCTGGTGGAACACTGCCTGCCCAGCTCACGGATGTGCATGGGGAGCCGCCCCTGAGTCAGAGCAGTGGGAGCGAGCTCCCAGCCAGCCAGCCGCAACCTTTAGCCTCGCAGCTAGACATGGAGGATGATGGTGACAACGTGATCATAGAGGAGTACGACAGTGATGCAACATAGGCTGACCTAGCCGTTTTCTTCAGTGGGATTTGATCCCTTTCTGCTGTCTGGTGGATTACAAGCAGTTCTTAGTTTTTTGTCTTGTAGGCTCTCCTGCCCCCCTGGAGTATATGGAAGGTCAGGTCTCCACAGACACTCAGTTCTTTCTCTAGTATTTATTTAGTCTTGGGTCTGAGTTAGGTGTTAAGTGTTTATGCCAAACATCGGAAAATGTGAAGGAAGACCCTGGAATACAAAAGTGATATAGAATATTGTAAATATGAATGTAAATAAACCTTGTGCCTTATTTAGCTTGTCTCAGTTTTCTCAGATACCTGTTTTTATATAATGTACAGTATTTTAGGTACTTTTTGGGAAGAATGTAATCGCCAGGCATGGTAATGCACACCTATCATCCCAGCACTTGGAAGGCTGAGACAAGCGAGTCACTGAGTTCAGGCCAGCCAGGGATACATAGACCTTATCTCTGAACAAAAGTGTGTATCATAATTTACATCAAAATTAAAATGTTAGGTTTCATCTTGTTTTAGTATCTTTTATCTTTTTTGAGGGGCTTGAGATTTTTGAGATACCATCTTGCTGTGCAGTTTAGGCTGGCCTTGTGCTCTCTTTGTAGTGCAGGCTGGTCTTGAACTGACAGCAGTCCTGACTCAGCCTCCCAAGTGCTGAGCTTACTGGCCTGCGCCATCACACCAACACTGCCTACCATAAATTGTTCACCTTGTTTCTCAGGTAAAGTATGGGCACTTCCTTTCCGTGCATTGGAAAGGCCGGGAAAATGGGCGTGGTGGTGGTGGTATAGTATGTCTGTGAACCCCAGCACTGGGGAAGCTAAAACAGGCTTGCTGCCATTTCAAGGCCACCTTTGGGCTACACCAGAACCAGTGTCTAAAAACAAAACAGAAACGCTTCTGCGGCTGATTCCGCAGGGGTCGCATGTGCGGCTAGCGCCCGGGGCTCTGCCCTGAGGCGGGGCGGGGCGGGCCGAGCGCGTGGGCGGTGCCTTCTGGCTCTGGACCCCGACCGGGAGATTCCGCGCAAGGCAGGAATACTCAGCTGTGGTCGCGCAGGTGAGTGGGTCGTTGCGGAGGTCGCCTGTATCCCGCCCTACCCCAGGCCTGGGGAGCGCGGCGGGCGGGGGCCCAGGTGCAGCCGCTCTCGTCCTTCCGGGCGCAGGTGGCCGCCACCGCAGCGGCCCGCGCCGATTTCCGGGCACCGAGGAGGACGGCGGAATGGGGCCGCGGGGAGCCCGCCATTCTCGGACTGACCGAGCGCCCTCCGCATCGCAGCTCAGACCCGGCCGGGAAGCACTGAGCCCACTCTGCCGGCCCGAGGCTCCACGCTCCCGCGGCCGGGCTGACGTCGCTTGCGATGTCGCCTGTTTCTCCACGGTTCTTAAGTTTACAGTTTTTACATTTTATTGTAACTGAAAAGCGGTTTGGGTGGATGAAGACGAGCCAAATCCGTAACGGTGAATCTGACTTTCCTAGGAGTTAATTGAGCAGTAGTGCGACCGTGTGTGTATCAGAGTTGCTCATGTCCTGGGAAACTTGCTCCAGCGACCTGTGCTTTGGCCTGTACATTTCTTAGGAATGTATATCAAATGCTGTATTTGGGCTCTACATTTCTTGAATCTGAACTTTTTGGGGTATTTTATATTGTGTTGGGGCTTGAACCCGGGATCGTCCCATTGTGTCAGCCAGTTCCTTAGTGACAAAGTTTCACTTAAGTTTGCCGAGATTGGGCTTGAACGGTGGTCTTCCTCGGCCAGATTTATTCATAGCTGAGGTTTATTTTTTTGTAGCCGACAGCTGAACCCTATTCTATCGTGAACTATATCCCCCGCCTCAAGATTTATTCTTTTTGTAGACAAAGAGGTAAAAAGGAGGGAGCGGGGAGTTTTCCCTTCCTTAGAGTCCTTCCTCTTAATGGGCACCACGCAGGGGCTGTCAAAGCTAATCGCTCTGAAGTGAGTGTCCCCCTGAAGACCCCGGAATTCCGTCTTGCCCTTTCTCTCCACCCCACTTCCTTGGTGATAGGTTGAGGTCTGTCCATAGTGTGTACCCTTTATTGGTAGACTGCCTCCTTCACATCACCTGGATTCCTTTGTTGTTAGTGGGTGTTGTTTTGTGTGTGTGTGTGTGTGTGTTTTTCAGAGGGTAACACTTCAGACTTGTGTACTTCGGACTGCCTTGTGCCTTGGGGATCCTTCTGCCTCAGCCTCCTGCTAGGGTTACAGGCATGTACCACCATACCCCTGTACTTACAAGCAGTTTGAGGAAGAAATTCTTTGCACCTTAAGCCTGGTAATTATATTAGGATTTTGGAGTGTTTGTTTTTTCTATATGTGTGTTAATTTCATGAAAGAAATTAGCAGGGTTGGTTAAAGTAAAAAGTCCTTTTTTTTTTGGTGCTTTTTCAGTGAATGAATATTTCCTGGGATAAGTTAGTTTCTCCATGGTGGCAAGCAATCCCCTTTAGATTATCCCCCTGGTATGAATGCCATTTGTGGTCATTGCTGCTGCTATTTTGTGGCTGTGGGGAATGTTTGTCTTCAGCATTTTTTACCTGTGAGAACTCAATTTGTAAAATCAAGTTGTAGTGCTACTGACTGAGGAAGAAGCCAGTCCTCAAACCTGACAGTCATGAAGAAAGGGGCTAACAGTGTTGTTTTAAGAGACTGCTTTCCTATGAACATCCCAAAGCATGCATGAGTATGTAACAATGCCGTGTGCTGACCCGCCATACTCGGGCCCGGAAGCATTTGGGGTTATGATGTCTGAGGAAAGGGTGCTATGTGCAGGTTGTTAGTGTTCTTTGATGTAAAGTTTGTCCTCTTGGTTTTTACATTTTGGTGTGTATACAGCTTATGGATAAATTAGACTTAGAAATACTTATTTTGGGTTAAAACATTTGCAGTGCATAATGATGACATTCATCGTGAGGAGTTGGTACATGTATATAACACATCTTTGGGTTTGTTTTCGTTTTGGTTTTTTGAAAGAGGGTCTGCCCTTAAACTCACTTTGTAACTCAGATTGACCTTCAACACCCAGCACGCCTCTTCCTTAGCCACACAATTGCTGGGTGCGCAGCCCTGTGCCAGTGTGTCTGGCATATAACACACCTTGTTTTTCTTACCCTTTTTCCTTCCATCCTGGCTGTAGCATTTTCCCTATCCTTCCTAGCTCCTCTTTCCATTTTTTTCTCCTTTTTTTTTTTTTTCTGTTTTGTTATTGTTATTGTTTTTTGTCTTTTTGAGACAGGGTCTCACTATACAGTTGAGGCTGGCCTTGAGCTCACTTCTGTGGCCCAGGCTGTCTCAAACTCACACAGATCCTCCTGCCTCAGCCTTCCAAGTGCTGGGATTACAGGCGTGTGCCACCACACCAGGCTCCTTTTTTCTGTAATTGATCTTTCATTTTACTCTATATTTTGTGTCTCTTTTTTTTTTTTTCTTTTTGAGACAGGGTCTCGCTATGCAGTTCAGGTTAGCCTTGAGCTCACTTTTGTAGCCCAGGCTGGTCTTCAACTCACACCGATCCTCCTGCCTCAGCCTCCCAAGTGCTGGGATTACAGGCGTGAGCCACCACGCCCGGCTATTTTGTGTCTCATATAAAAAAAAAAAAAATGTGATATTTATGCTTGTGTGTCTGATTTATTTCACTAAATTTTGTAAATCTTAAGGTCCATTTCCCTAAAATGACTCATGTTTATTCTTCTTTATGGAACAGTAGTACTCCATTGAGTATAAATACCACACTTTGTTATTCATCCCTTCATTGATGGACATAGACCACTTTTAGCTATTTTAGCTACTGGGAACTATGCAACTGTAAACATGGGTATGCATGTATCCCTATAATATATTGTCTTTAACTCCTTCAGAAGGATAGCTAGGAGGGGAATAAGCTGAGTGCAGTAAGATTTCTTCTTAAAAGCTATTTTAGGGGCTAGGGAGATAGCTCTGTGGCAAAAGTGCCTGCCTGGCAAGTGAAAGGTCCTGAGTTTGAACCCTGGTCCCGCAAAAAAAAAAAAACAAAAAAAGCTATTTTAATCATTGTAGTTTTTTGAGAATTTACAATGATTTCCATAATGTAGATTTCCAAAACCCTGTGTGTCAGCATTTGTTATCTGATTTCTTGATGATAGCCATTGTTTCTGGAGTGAGATGGAATCTGTTGTTTTAATTTGCATTTCTTTAATGACCAGAGATATCAAACATTTTTTCTTATATTTGTGAGATTTACCTATTTTATCTTCTAGCAGATTATCTGTTTCTATTTTATCATTTAGATCTTTGATCCACTCTGGGTTTCTTTTAGTATATGGTGAAATACATGTGGGGCTAGATACAATCTTTCATGTATTTCATGTGTTGGGAAAGCCAGTTTTCCCAACACACTTATTAAGGAGGCTATCTTTCCTCCAGGGAATGTTTTTGACCCCTTGTCTAAAATCAGGTAGCTGTAGCCAGGCGTGGTGGCTCACGCCTGTAATCCCAGCACTTGGGAGGCTGAGGCAGGAGGATCAATGTGAGTTCGAGACCAGCCTGGGCTACAAAAGTGAGCTCAAAACCAGCCTGAACTGCATAGTGAAACCCTGTCTCAAAAAAGACAAAAAAAAAAAAATCAGGTAGCTGAATGAGCCCAAGGGTTGCTTCTGCCTCCTCTGTTGTGTTCCATTGACCCACATGCCTGTTTTTGTGCCAGGACCATGCTGTTTGTGGTTGTTGTTGTTACCTTTGTTTATTTATTTGGTACAGGGTCTCACTATGCAGCTTACACTCGAAGTGATCTTCCTTTCTCAGCCTCCCCAGCACTGGAATTACAGGTATGCACCACTCTGCCCAGTTTCAGTGGCCAGCACGCCAAGCCAGGAGTTCCGGGGCAGGCACATTATGTGGTACAATGGACCAAACCCTGGTCTTTGCACTTGCCAGCAGGTGCTTGCTTAGATCATGGAACTATCTCCCCAGCCTGACCATGCAGTTTTTACCATTGTAGCTTTGTAGTATAATTTGAAGTCTGGGACTCAGATGCCTCTAGATTTCTTCTTGCTGTCCAGGATTGCTTTTGTTATTATGTCTCTCCTGATTGTATATAGGAATTTTAGATTCATTTTTTTTTTCTGGTTTTGTTAGGAATCCTGTTGGTATTTGGATTAAGATTTTGCTAAATCAATACATCTGTTTAAGCCGGGTGTGGTGTCTCACGCCTGTAATCCCAGCACTAGGGAGGCTGAGGCAGAAGGATCGGTGCGAGTTCGAAACCAGCCTGGGCTACAAAAGTGAGCTCAAGGCCAGCCTGAACTGCATAGTGAGACTCTGTCTCAAAAAGACAAAAAACAACAACAACAAAAAAAAACATTTGTTTAAAAAATATAGCCATTTTGACAGTATTGTTTCTGCCTATCTAGGAATAGGAGACGTCTTTCTATTTTCTAGTGTCCTCTTTATTTTTCAGTGTGCTGTAGTTTTCATTGTAGAGCACTTTAATTTTCTTGCATAAATTGCTATAATTCCTAGGTATTTCATTTTTCTTGATGATACTGTCAGAACTATTATCCCCCAAATTTCTTTTTTAGTGAATTCATTGGTGTAGAGGGATACTTGATTTTTGTGTGTTTATTTTGTATCCTCTTTATACTACTGAATTTAGTTATTCTAGGAGTTTCTGGTGGAGTTTTTTTGGGGTCTATGTAGAGGATCACATTTTCTGCAAATAATGATAATCTAATTTCTTCCATGTATATCACTTTTTCTCTTGTCTCATTGCACTAGCTAATCTTTTAAGAACTATATTTTTGGGGGGGGGTGTTTTTGAGACAGGGTCTCACTATGCCATTCAGGCTGGCCTTGAGCTCACTTTTGTAGCCCAGGCTGATCTTCTTACACGGATCCTCCTGCCTCAGCCTTGCAAATGCTGGGATTATACACGTGCACCTCTGGCTTACAGAGAAAGCTTTTAGCTTTCCCTATTTTAATATTATGTTGACCAGCTGGGCATGGTGGCATATGCCTGTAATCCTAGCACTTGGGAGGGAGGCTGAGGCAGGAGGATCTCTGGGAGCTCAAGACCAGCCTGGGCTACAAAAATGAACTCAAGCCCAGCCTGAATTGTATAGTGAGACCCTGTTTCAAAAAAATTATGTTGGCCATTGGTTTTTCATAAACGGCTTTTTTTTTTTTTTTTTTCTTTTTGAGACAGGGTCTCGCTGTACAGTTCAGGCTGGCCTTGAGCTCAGTTTTGTAGCCCAGGCTGGTCTCGAACTCTTATTGATCCTCCTGCCTCAGCCTCCCGAGTGCTGGGATTACAGGCGTGCGCCACCACGCCCGGCTTTTCATAAATGGCTTTTATCAGACTGAAATTGAGTCCTTTTATACCTATTTTTCTTGGGAGTTTTATTATTATGATGTTGGATTTTGTCAAATATTTTTTCTGTATCTGTTGAGATGACCATGTGATTTTTGTCCCTGCTTGTGTTTATGTGATTTTTTTTTTCTTTTTTGTCTTTTTGAGACAGGGTCTCACTATGCAGTTCAGGCTGGCCTTGAGCTCACTTTTGTAGCCCAGGCTGGTCTCGAACTCACACCGATCCTCCTGCCTCAGCCTCCCAAGTGCTGGGATTGTAGGCATGCGCCACCATGCCCGACTTTTTTTTTTATGTGATGTATTATTACATTTATTGATTTCTCTGTGTTGAACCATCCCTGCATCCCTGGAATCAACCCTACTTGGTCATGATGCATGCTTGATCTTTTTGATGATTTGCTGGATTTTGTTTGTCAATATCCTATTGAGGATTTTTTACATCTACATTAAGAGATTGGCCTATAGATTTCTTTTTTAATGAGACCCTTTTCTGGTTTTGGAATCAGGATTGCTAGTTTCCAGAAATGACTTAGGAGAACTGCTCCTCTTTTAATTTTATTAAAAGGTTTGAGTAATTCTGATGTTAGATCTTCTCTAAAGTTGTTATAGAATTCAGCTGTGAGTCCAATGAGGCCATAGGCTTTCTCAAATTTGTAGGTTTTTGTTTTTTTTTTCAGTTTCATTGCCTGATACTGGATTAGCTAGGGTTCTTATGTCTTCTTGGTTCAGCCTTCGTAGTTCATATTACCTAGGAATCTGTCCATTTCTTCTGAAGCATACAGGTTCTCCAAGTTAATAATAATGAGTTTTGACTTATAATTTCACCTTTTTCATTACTAATTATATTGATTTGGATCTCTCTTTTGTGTGAAATTGGCTAGGGGATTGGTAGCAAATGAATGGCACATCCACTGCAGTGGACTGTTAATTTCCTTGAAAGCTCTAAGAGGTTTACCATGATTGAACTAGAGGTTCCCTTCTATTTTGTTTACCCACACTCCCCACTTTTTTTTTTTTTTTTTTGAAGACAAGGTCTTACTGTGTAGTTAAAGCTGACCTTGAACTCTAAGCAATTCTAATTCACCTGAGTGTTAGGATTACAGGCATTTGCCACCATGCCCAGCCACTTTGTTTATTCTCTCAAAAGAACCAGCTGGATTCATTGATTCTTTGTATTGTTTTATTAGCCTTTATGTCATTAATTTCTGCTCTGATCTTTGTAATTTCCTTCCTTGTTCCAACTTTAGATTTGGATGGTTCTTGTTCTCCTGGGACCTTGTACTACATCATCGGATTATTTATTTATTTATTTATTTATTTATTTTTTTTTTTTTTTTTTTTTTTTTTTTTTTTTTTTTTT
>PVJA010044777.1:0-15998 GCA_004027025.1 Myocastor coypus | reverse complement strand
TTTGCTCCTGATTTAATCAAATTTACCTGAACAGTGATGCTTGTAATCTCATTGGTCGATCATGACTTTGTCCCACCTCATGATCACCTGAGCAAATTCCCCTAGTTTCACCTTAGGTCTGCCTTATCACATGGTTTTGCCCTATAAGACCCCTAAAAAAGACAATTTCCTGGGCAACCTACTAGGGTCCCCCTGCTGTTCCCCTCTTGGACAGAAGCTTTCTTTCCCAGTAAATTTTCTATTCTAAAAATAATAATAATAATAAAATAAAATAAATTGTTAATACTGTCACTCAATAATAGATGTATACCAAAAGGAAATGTGATTAATAACGTACTCATTTTTCTACAGGAGCATAAACACATTATGCTTTAGGGGTTAAAGAATGTTTAGGGGGCCAGGGAGATAGTTCAGTGGCATAAGGACCTGCCTAGCAAGTGTAAGGTCCTGAGTTCTAGCCCTGGGACCAAAACAAAAAAGATTACTTAAAAAGAATTGTACCATGTATTTTAAAGGAGAAAAGATAAATCACAACCTTTTTTTTTTTTTTTTGTGGTACTGGGGATTTAACTCAGGACCCTCTGCTTGCCATACAACCCCTTATCCTACTGAGCTGTGTCTCCCCAGCCCCAATCACAGGCTTTTGTGTGTTGAAATAAATGCACAGTTTGTAGATGTTACCAATATACTAATATTTACTTGGCAAAATGATTATAGGAAAGTATTTTTTTTAAGATTTATTTATTTATTTATTTATTTATTTATTTATTTATTTATTTATTTATTTTTCTTGTTTCAGAACCTTTGTTTGTTTATTCACTCATTTTTATGGCCCGCTCAAGCCCGCCCCGAGGGCAGGGCTGGCACAGCATGTGGTGCTGGGGATCAAAGCGCTGTCCCTGAAGCCGCCCAAGCTTTCCCAAGTAGGCGCTTTAGATCACTGAGCCATCCCGCTGGGCCCTGGAAAGTATTTTTAAAAGGGCAAGAAAATATCTCGGTATTTTAGTTTAACCTCCACTCATTTTGTTTTGTCATAACAGTGTGCAAAAAGGTTTGATGAGCTGAAGAGCAGTGGAAGCTCACCTGTGGACAATCAGTATAATACCCTAATGGCTGCTGGTGAGAGTCCTGTTGAAACTTTAGCCACATACATCAAATCTTCACTCCTTGACACACACGGAGATTTTCAGGAGACTCCAGGTGGTCAGGATGCAGCTTCCAAAACAGGTACGATTTTAAAACAAAATGGACTATGTGTCCTTATGAGAAGTTTGCATAATTTTATATGTTCCAGTCAACATTTCTTTCTGTGTTTAGAGGCTTATAAAAACATTAATGTAAAGTCTACCTGTGTTTCCTACCTTCCTAAACTTTAAAAATTATAGGGAGGTGGGGAGATATCTCAGTGGAATAAGCACCTTGCCTGGTAAGCACAAGGTCCTGAGTTTGATCCCTGGTACCACCAAGAAAAAGAAAAAGAAATTATAATGGTTGGACTTGGTGGCACACTCCTGTAATCCCAGCGCTGGGGATCCCAACAGGGGGATCCCAGCAGGAGGGTCCCTATGAGTCCAAGCTGCATAATGAGACCATGTATCAAATACATTTCTAAAAGAGGTTGAGGATTTGGCTTAGTGATAGAATGCTTGCATGACAAGCTGGAAGCCCTGATTTGGTCCTACGTACCAAAAACAGAAAATAAACCTCCCTTAAAAAACAATTCAATTAAAAAAAAAATACAAATGAGGCAACTTTATCTTACAGGAAGTATGACCCAAGGGCTGGCCAAATAATAGCTTAGCAGATTAAAGCACCTGCAACCAGGTAGTGGGGGGCTGGTTCGATCCCCGGGCCTGCAGTACCAGCCCCACCCCTGGGGTACACTAAGATGGCAATTGAGACTGGGCCTGGTTTTGCACCTGTAATCCCAGCTCTTGGAAGGCTGTAAACAAGTCTGATCTAGTAGGGAGACCCTGAACTCCCTGTAGACCTGTCTTAGTTACTTTTTACTCATTGCTGGGACAAATACCCAACACCCAAAATGAAGGAAGGAAAGGTTTATTTAGCTCACAGTTACTAGAGGTTTCAGTCCATACTCCATTGGCTCCAAGAGAGATACATGGCAAAGAGCAGCAGTTCATGGTGGTGGAACAGCAACATTGATGACAGAGGCAACAGAACAACCAGGGGAGCATAGAGCAACAGCATGAGGCTGTCTCTCTCTCTCTCTCTGTCTGTCTGTCTCTCTCTCTCTCTCTCTCTCTCTTACATTCAGGCTCTCCGCCTCACCTATCTGCCTTAGGCTACACCCTAATCCCAAAAGTACTCAGACCCATAATCCCATCAGTGCTAAAAACACATAATCCCAGGGATCATGAGGCAAGTCTCAAACTCTAGAAGTCCCTGCCCCATGATTGCATGAGGCATTGCAGGGACAACTAGGCATAAACCATAACAAAGCCCTTCCCTAAAATTAAAAAAAAAAAAAAAAATGACCTAAAGTATACTTACTATTTGATTTTGGTTTTGTTTGCTTTTTGGGCTTGGAAAATCTTGCTTGTCTCTCTCATATAATCCTTTTTACAGCTACTTTTTCCTGCAGTTAACAAGATCACATTACATATAATAGCAAGGTAGAAGAAATGCTTTCTACAATTATATTGGGAAATAATTGGTTCTAGAAATTCTTAGAGTATGCTGAGTAAACTTAATCTCATCAGAACCAGTCAGCACATTGGTATAAAACTTTCCTTGTGTTATTGGATTTTGAACATTTAACTCTTACTGATACATGCTGTATTAGTATTTTTTTAATGTCCATTCTAACAGCAATCTGTGAATTTTTTTTTGTTTGATTTGTCCCCTGTGCCTTTAAAAGTATTTGCATTAAAAGGACAGCTACCACCTACATACTGTCATTACAATAAGTACAAACCCTTTCTCAGTAAGAAATACTAACCCTCCACCTTTTTTTTTCTTTGTATGTGTCTGTCTCTGTATTTAAGGAAGACATAGTATAGCTTCCACAAGGAAATGTTCTTCAGAAAGTGAAAATTGTACTACTCATAATGGTGGAGAAAAGACTGAAGAATCTGAAGGGTAGGATGCTGGTTGTTTGATAGATAAGATTTGATATCAACTTTAAATTATAAAATATTCATGTTTACATGCACCAGTTACCATAATTTAGGAGTTTCATATTATATAATTGTTGAAATAGCTGGAATCAGCTTAGTTCCTATTTCTTTTTTAGAGACAGGGTCTCACTATATAGCCCTTGCTGGCCTGAGTCCTCCTCAGCTCCCCAGTGTTGGGATTATAGATGTGGGCCAGCACACCCAGCTCTTGTATTGAACTGTAAGCAATTGCTTAATACTTAAACATATGACTGTCCGTGTTATAATCTAGATGATAGCTTACCATTTTTTTAAATTCATTTTTATATTTTTAAAATTAGAAATACCTATTAATATAAAATATAAAACTATCAAAAGTTTTAATACCCAAGGAAAACTCTTTATGCTGTTACATTTTTATTAAAGAACTTAGATACTTTAGAACTATTTGAGGGGCCAGGGAGATAGCTAAGTGGCATAAGCACCTGCCTGGCAAGTACAAGGTCCAAGGTCCTGAGTTCAATCTCTGGTACTAGGGGAGGGGGGAATATATGTATCTTTCAGTGTTGTAAGAGTTGATATTTTATTTTATTTTGTGTATTTTGGATACAATAAACTGCATGCTGTCACCTAAAGAAGGTAGAGAACATTTTCATCATCTTTCAACATTTCTTCATGTACCTTAGTGTTGGTAGATTGTTAATAACAGCCATGTTAGTATCTAATTTATATATCACAAAATTCACATTTTTGTGTTCTATTTTGTTTTGTTTGCAGTACTGGACATTGAGGCCAGGTCCTTCAAAGTGAGCTACATACATCCTTACTCACTTACCCATACCACCAACTCCTCTTTTTTTCTTTGAGAAAAGGACCTATTAAATTACTAAATCACTAAATTGCCAAGGCTGGGCTCTAATTTGCAGTCCTCCTGCTCAGACTTTAAGAGCTGGGAGCACAAGTGTGCACCAGTGTGACAGAGAACATTCTGGAAATGAGTGATGGTGATAGTCAAAGAACACTGTGGATGCTACTTAATGCACTGAACTAACTGTATACTTTAAAAAGCAGACAAAATGGTAAATTTTAGTGTATTTTAACGCAGTAAACTTTGTAAGTATGTACAGTTTGGTGATTATTAGTTTATTCACATAGATTTTGGGGTTTTTTGTGGGGAGCTGTTAGATAGATATTAAACTCAAGGTCTTGAGCATAGTACGCAAGTGTGCCACCACTAAATTGCCCCCAAATTCTTTTTTTATTATTATTTTACTTTTTATTGTTGTGCTTGCTTTATCTTTTGTTGTTCTTTTCATCTTTTTTTTTTTTTTTTTTTTTTTTTTTTTTTTTTTTTTTTTTTTTTTTTTTTTTTTTTTTTTTTTTAAGTTCTGAGACAGGATTTTGTTGTTGCCAAAATTGGTCTCTACAATGCTCTTTCTTTCTTTCTTTCTTTTTTTTGGGGGACCAGGGTTCAAACTCACGACCTTGCACTTGCCCAGCAGGCACTTGTGCCTCGGAGCTATCTCCCCAGCCCCTACAATGCTCTTTCTCATGAGTAACTGATATCACAGGCATGTGATGCTGCACCCAACCCACATAGACATTATTTTTAAACTCTTAATTTGTCTATGTGATATAGAAATATGCCAGTTTTGTGTTTTGTTTTGTTTTGGAATTATGTGATAGTTCATACTGTGATCCAAAAAGCCACAGAAACTGTTTCATAGTATGTCAGCTGTTTATATCTTTACCATAGTCTCTTTGGAAGAACAATTTGTGAAAAGTTTGTAATGCTTTTAATTTTGATAGAACATTGATTATAATTCTTTCTGGTAGCCCAGTTTTTTGTAAGATGTTATCTTTTTTTATTGTATTCAAAATTTGGCAATTCCTTTTGCAATGACATAAAGACAGAAGTAGATCAAACTATTGTTGAAGTGATACAGTTTTGAGAAAAACTAAATTCAGAGAATGTAACTTTTGAAATAGACTTCAGTATCTTATCTAAACTTACTAAATGTTTAACATGCATATAAATAAAGATAGTGTAGTCTCAAGAATCCCATTAATAACATTAGTTTGTATTTGCTGAGTACCTAGAACCAAAATTTTTTTCTTACTAAAAATGTCAGCCATGCTAATTTTAATTAATTTATTTTTTTTGTGGCCTGCTCAGCCTGACCTGGGGGCGGGGCTGATGCAGTTTGTGGTGCTGGGGATTGCCTAAGCTTGCCTAAGCAGGTACTTTAGTCCACTGAGCCATCTTGCTGACCCAGCCATGCTAATTTTACATTTGATTCCTCAGTGGGTACTTTACCTGTTTTTCTTTTGTGAAACTATAAGCATTTTAGTATTTAATCATTGTTATTTCCCTCTCACACCTGTGGCATAAAGTGCTATCATATATCCATCACAGGAATTAAGACATGTTACTTAATTTTTCTTTGGCAATTGGTATTATTTTTATAAAGTTTACATATAATATTGACTTAAAAATAATTTTAAGTAATTTTTATTTGTAATTTTACTAATTGTACTAATTTTACTTTCCAAAATTAGTCATAACCTTAGATACACTCAAATTAGCAAGTCACTTAAAAATTCTGCATGTTACCAAATGTGTTGTCGCATGCCTGTAGTCCAAGCACTGGATGGCTGAGGCAGAAGGATTGCTACAGGTTTAAGGCCAGCTTAGTGTATATAGTGAGTTCAGGGCAGCCTGAACCGTAGCAAGACCCTGTCTTGAAAAACCAAAAACTTAATTAATTAATTTTAAAAATCCTGCATGTCATAATCCTTTAAAACTTATTTGTGGTCAAAATCTTTAAAAAAAAAAAAAACCACTGTTCTTTTATCTCCAATAAATGTCATTATTCTTAGATCTTCTTCTAAAAATCTACTAATCTTATTTCTGTTTAACATTTTTTATGAAGGCCAAACATGGTGATTCATGTATGTGATGAAGGAAAAAACTTGAAAGAAGATTTTATTTGTCCACGAGATCTTTTGATATCAGAGATGAAGTACTTTGCTGAATATTTATCTATGGATGCCCAGCGCTGGGAAGAGGTGGACATTTCAGTTCATTGTGATGTTCACATTTTCAACTGGTTGATAAAATATGTTAAAAGGAACACTAAGGAGAATAAAGATTGTGAAATGCCCACTTTAGGTAAAAGAGAGTCTATTGCTTTGTTTTATAGTGAAATTTCCATACCAACTGATAGTATTTCAGGCCAAAAATAGAATATAGAAAATTATTTGAACATTAGTATGTTAGAAACTTATAACTCATGCTTTGTTTTTTATTTTTTATATTTTGGTACCAGGAGTCAAACTCAAACAGGCACAGTGCCACTCAGCTATTTCCACAGCCCTTCATGCTTTTTTAGAAATTTAGTTACTTAATAAAATTTAGTGAATTTACTATTTATGGTAAATACACAGGTTTCTAAGTCAGTGGATCTTAACATACTGTATGTGGACCACTGTTTTCCAGAGAATTTTTTTTTTTTTTTTTTTTTTAGGGAAGGGTCTACAGCATATTCAGGTCTCACTACTAGATTGGACTCATAGTGACTCGCCTGTTTACAGCCTCCCAAGAGCTAGGATTACAGACATGTGCCACCAGGCCCAGTCTCAATTGCCATCTCAGCACACCCCAACCCCTGCTTACAGGGACTTTAATCCACTGAGCTATTTGATTGGCTGCTCTAGAGAATATCTTAAAGGTCCATGAGGTTAAAAGAATTTGCACAATAATATCAAGATGCAGGCTGGCAGAGATAGCTCAGCAGACTAAGTGCCTACTTAGGCAACTGCCAGGACCAGGGTTCAATCCCTGGCACCACATTACTACATGAGCCCCACCCCTGGCTGCACTAAGCTGGCCACTGAGATCAGGCATGGTGGTGCATAATTCCAGTGCTGCGGAGGCTGAAAACAGAAGGATCACTAGGAGGAGTCTGAGCTGTTTATGAGGCCCTGTACCAAATACAAAAAAAAAAAAAAGCTGGGCATGGTGGTGCACGCCTATAATCCCAGCACTTGGGAGGCTGAGGCAGGAGGATCAGTGTGAGTTTGAGCCTTAGAGTAAACCAAGATAGGGCACCAACTGTGATGATCATCATTACACTTAACACCATGCATTCATAGGTAGAAAGGGATAAAAGAAAAAATGTCATTTCACTTCATAATATCCTTGGAGCAGTAACAAATTTTTAACTTTTAAATTTTAAATCTTGAGTATACTCTGGTAAAAAGGGAAAGTGCACTTCTTTCCAAGCCAGTGTGTGATGGTTGACCTGTAGGAAAACATTTTGGAAAACTTCCCTGCTTCTGTGTGCATGACTTCTTCTCAGTACTGTAAAGGCTAAGAGATCTGATTGATGATCATATTAATGAATATAATTGGATTTTTTTGTTATTGACAAATAGAGTCTTCTCACTGAACCCATTACCAACCTCTTTTATTTCTTTATCTTGTGATAGGGTCTCAAGCCTAGGTGGAATTTAGACTGGCGATCTTCAACCTGGGCATAGTGGTACATACCTATAGTCCCAAGAGGATTGCTTCATGTTCGGGACCAGCCTAGGCTACATAGTGAATTCAGAGCCAGGCTAAACTATATAGTGAGACCCTGTCTCCCACCCTCCTCTAAAAAATTGCAGTCTTTCTGCCTCAGCCTCCTATGTACTATTATGCATGTGCACCAGCATGCCTAGCTCAATAAAGATGACCTTAAATATATATATTATACAATGAAATACATATTTTACAATGAAAAGCTCTGCATAGCTCAGTGAGCTAATTATTTTCTGAATGATCAATGTCAGATTTTTTTTCTGATACCAGGGATCAAACCTGAAACCTAAGGCTTGCTAGGTAGGTGCTTATGCCACTGAGCTATACCCCCAGTTTCCTTTTTTGTTTGTTTGTTTTGTGGTACCAGGGGTCGAGCTCAGGACCTTGCACTTGTGAGGCAAGCACTTATTCCACTGAGCTATCTCCCCAGTCCCTATCCCCCACTTTCCTAAATGAATAATGTTTAAAAAATGGGTTAATGGGGGCCTGGCGGGATGGCTCAGTGGTCTAAAGCGCCTGCTTGGGAAAGCTTGGGTGGCTGCAGGGACCGCGGTTTGATCCCCAGCACCACATGCTGCGCCAGCCCTGCCCTCAGGGCGGGCTGAGCCGGCCACAAAAATGAGTGAATAAACAAAGAAATGTTCTGAAACAAGAAAAAATAAATAAATAAATAATTTTTTTAAAAAAATGGGTTAATGATCCATTCTAAATATAAGATTGGGCCAGAGATGTGGCTCACCAGAACAGTGCCTGTATGCATGTGCAAAGCCCCGAGTTCAATTCTCATACAGAAAAAAAAAAAAAAAAATCTTAAGCAAAATATAAGATAAATCACATAACAGTAGAAAAATTTATTGATAAGGTTTTAAATTTATTTGCAACTAAACTTTAAGATACTAATATTTGTCAGATTTCTGTGTAATATTGAAGGCCACACAAATGTAAATGCAGAAACAGACATGATGATACAGCTGTCTTCCATTAAGTCAGGTATTGAAGGGATTTGGAAAAAAATATTTCAAATGGTGCTGCTCTTGATAATTTGGGAGGGTGGGCTGGGGAGATAGCTGTGCAGTCTCAGCACCTGCCTGGCAAGCTTAAGATCCAAGTTTAATCCCTGCTATCACATGCTGAGTGTGTCCTGAAACCAGGCATAGTGGTGTATACCTGTAATCCTAGCATGACAGGAGGCTGAGACAGGAGGATCACTATGAGTCTGACCTGTGTAGTGAGACCTTCTACCCAATAAATAATATTTTTTTCATTTTGGAAAATAAATTTGTTTCACAGAAATATGTCAGCATGTTTATTATTTTGAAATAAATATTTTTAAAATTTCTGTTCACATAGTTTCTAATATGCTGAATACTGATAAACAACACAAAAACAAAAACTTTTCAGGATTTTCAGTTCTTAAGATAATAGAGGGGAGGCTGGTGAGATGGTTCAGCGCCTGCTTAGGAAAGCTTAGGCAACCACTGGGACCTCAGTTCAATCCCCGGCACCAAATGCTGTGCCAGCCTCACCCGCAGGGCAGGCTGAGCCATTAAAAAAAGAGCAAGTTTGTGCTTGCTTCAGCAGCACATATACTAAAATTAGAAAGATTACAGGGGACTGGGCATGGTAGCACCGGCCTGTAATCCCAGCATTTGGGAGACTGAGTCAGGAAGATCTGTATGAGTTCAAAACCATCCTGGGATACAAAATGAGTTCAAGATCAGCCTGAGGTGCATAGTGAGACCCTGTCCCAAAAAGATTGTAAAGAGTCCTAAGACTTGTTTGAGAAGCAGTTTTCTAAATAATAGCAAGATTATTAAAAAGTAATCTTTCAGTGGCTAGATTTTGATTAGGAATCACATTTGTGGTTTAATAAAATCTTTATGTGCACTAAATTGATATTTACATCAGTTTCAAAATATTTTTTAGAATTTTTTTTAAACAAACAAAGGTTCTTTTTTTTTTTTTTTTTTTTTTCTTGTTTCAGAACTTTTGTTTGTTTATTCACTCATTTTTATGGCCGGCTCAGCCCTCCCCGAGGGCAGGGCTGGTTCAGCATGTGGTGCCTGGGATCAAACCACGGTCCCTGAAGATGCCCAAGCTTTCCCAAGCAGGCACTTTAGACCACTGAGCCATCCCACCGGGCCCCAAGAATTATTTTATTTTATTTTATTTTTTTCTTGTTTCAGAATTTTTGTTTGTTTATTTATTTTTATGGCCAGTTCAGCCTGCCCTCAGGGCAGGGCTGGCACAGCATGTGGTGCCGGGCATTGAACCATGGTCCCTACAGCTGCCCAAGCTTTCCTAAGCAGGCACTTTAGACCACTCAGCCATCCTGCTGGGCCCCTCAAAATATTTTTAAACCCTTACAATAAATTACACAGACAGTATAAAAGTTCCTGAACATAATCTCTTAAGAGTGACCAAATTAATAAGGAGTTCCTTACAAGACTGCTAAATCAAAATTTTTAGTCAGAGTTCAGAGGTTCCAGGCTATCCAACTATGATACTTATATGTAAAAAATAAAATATGTAAAGAAAAAATTATTTGCTCCAAATATTTGTATGTGTAATGGTAAAGTAGATGGAGAAAATCTAGTAATTCTTGTGTCTGACCTTAAGTCAGTGATAACAAATGTAAATTTTATAAAAGCAAGCTTTTGGGCTGGGGAGATAACTGCCTGGCACAGATAGGTCCTGCTTAACAAGTGCAAGAACCCAGGTTCAATCCCTAGTATCACATGCTGTGCCTGGCTAAACCATGGAAACTGAGCATGGTGACACATGCCTGGGAACTCAGCGCTGGGGATGCTGAAACGAGAATTGCTGCAAATCTGAGCTGCATAGTGAGACTCTCTACCAAATACTTAAATTTTTAAAAAGCAGACTTTAACCTAACCAGGAAAAATACTAACATGCCCAATCAAATCTCTTAACAGCCACCAGTTCTTAGCAGGATTGCTGACTGTGTGAGCTTTCTTGCCAGCTTCTTTATCCTCTTACAATTTCCACTTGAGACTTCGAACTAGAATTGTTGTTTAGATAAAGATTGGGATTACCTGTTTTAATTATGAAGATTTATATTATACAAAAATTGTAGTGCTGCTGTAGGGAAAAACACAATGTTTTTCTTCTGAAATACATTTCATGGGCAAAAACAGACTTATTAAAATAAAGTGTCAGGGGGCCCACCGGAATGGCTGTGGTCTAAAGCGCCTGCTTGGGAAAGCTTGGGCGGCTTCAGGGACCGCAGTTCCATCCCCGGCACCACATGCTGCGCCAGCCCTGCCCTCAGGGTGGGCTGAGCCGGCCATAAAAATGAGTGAATAAACAAATAAAGGTTCTGAAACAAGAAAAAAATAAATTAAAAAAAATAATAAAAAAGTGTCAGTCAGCACCTCCTTTCCCTGTCTGAAGATGCATTGGATATGCTTTAGGAAGCACCTCAACACTTCTGCAGTAGTAGTAGAGAGTGTGTGTGTGTGTGTGTGTGCGCGCGCGCTGTACACTGAACACCATGTCTAGCATTTAAAAAAAATTTTTTTAAATATTAAAGCAAGGCCTTTCTAAGTTAGTAATTTACTCAGGCTGAGTTCACTCTTGCAATCTACTAGGTTTCTGTACATGCACCTTAACACCCAACCAGTAGTAAACTCCTTACTGCCTTTAAGAATCTTTTTGAATATTTGTTCATAGAAGGCATTGACTGTTTTACCAGCATCATGCTGTTTTTATCACAGTAGCTTATTAGTATAATTTCAAATCAGGGATTGTGATGCCCCTGCCTTGTTCTTGTTGCCCAGAATGAACTCCTTTTTTATATTTAATTTTATGATGTGTCAGATTATCGGTACCAGGAGTCAGACTTGGGGCCTCATGACTGCCAGGTAGGCACTGCACTATTGAGCTACATACTTGGCCCCAAACTCCTTTTTAAAGTACTTTCACAAAGCCAGGCGCACACCTGTAATCCCAGTACTTGGGAGGCTGAGGCAGGAGGAAGATTGGTGTGAGTTTGAGACCAGCCCGGGCTACAAAAATGAGTTCAAGTTCAGCCTGAACTGCATAGCAAGTCTCAAAAAGACAATAAATAATAAAATTCTTTCACAATTATTTTTGAAAGTTTTTCTCTAATTTTTGTAGTTTTGCTACCTTTAAGTGGAGTCTGTGCTTACTATAAATCTAGTTCCTGGGCAGATTTACTATGTATTTTCCTCTATATTCTAAATTGCAACTTTAAATTTTCTTTCTCTTCTATGTCTAACCTTATGATATAAGTAAGATTACATTAAATTGTTCTTATTAAACCTCTTTGGGGCTGGTGAGATGGCTTAGTGGTCTAAAGCATCTCCTTAAGCAAGCTTAGGCAACCACAAGGATGGAGATTCAATCCCCAGCACCACATGCTGCGCCAGCCCTACCCCAGAGCAGGCTGAGCTGGCCATAAAAAAAAAAAAAAAAAAAAAAAAAAACACAAACATCTTTGCTGGATGTGGTGGCACACACCTGTAATCCCAGAACTCAGGGAGGCTGAGGCAGGAGGAGCAGAGGATCGTTGTAAGTTCGAGATAAGCCTAGGCTACAAAGTGAGGTCAAGGTGAGCCTGAACTACATGGTGAGACCCTGACTCGAAGAAAGAAAGAAAGAAAGAGAAAGAAAGAAAGAAAGAAAGAAAGAAAGAAAGAAAGAAAGAAAGAAAGAAAGAAAGAAAGAAAGAAAGGAAGGAAGGAAGGAAGGAAGAAAGAAAGGAAGGAAGGAAGGAAGGAAATTAAGAAAGAAAGAGAGAGAAAGAAAAAGAAAGAAAGAAAGAAAGAAAGAAAGAAAGAAAAAGAAAGATAAATGGAACATCTTTTTTGGAGGTAGAAAGAAATCTGTTTTGAGGAAACCATGATAAAAAGGAATTTGAATTTATTTTCTTTCTTTCTAGAGCCTGGAAATGTCATTTCAATTCTTATTTCTTCAGAGTTTTTAAAAATGGATTCACTAGTAAGTATCAATTTTACAAATCTAGTCTTTTATGAAGACAGCAATATGCAATGTATTAACTATTGTGACTGTCCTACTAACTTTTGAAATTGTCTCTTTGCTGTTTCTCTTTAAAATTAATTTAAATAAACCTTTTAAAAATCCAATCTTATTTCACTTAGGTTCTTGTTCCTTCAAATATCTGAGAAATTCTGATATTTTTATTAAAGTAGCTAATTCAAGAATATGATTTTATTGTATTACATTACTAATGTTTGGAAACACTTTCAGGAAAGGTTTAAGGCTACCAAGTATCATTTCTATGTCATGCTAGTAGAAGCAGTTCATCTTCAAAGAGTAGCTCAAGTTTTTAGTAGGTAAAACTAAAGATTAACTTTATCTCAGATGGGATTTATTTTATCAGCAAAATAAAAACTAATTGGAATGTGTTTTGCTAAATGATTTCTTTAACCATGATTTGCTTTTATTTCCCTCACAGTTCAGTGAGTGAAGAACAAATATCCAGCTATATAATTTTAATATTTACCTCACTGAACTTTGTATATATTGCTCGAGTAGCTAATGAAGGATAAAAGCTCAGTACATAGATACATTTACATTTTAAGCTCTAACGTTAAATATGTTTGCTTTTGCTTGAAAATTTATCATTCAAATGATTTTAATATATATCCGGGGTTAATATTTTCTGGTTAGCATTTAAAGAAATATTTACTTTCAGCTCATAAAACTAAAGGAGGCAGAATACTACTTTGCTATGTTGGCAGATGAAGTTTGTTTACTTTGTTACTTGGAGTTTCCCAGTTTTGCTAGTTACTGTGCTTTTAACCCTCTTGTTCCTTTTCATTTAGTCAGCTTGTGTAACTGTTCCTTTCTTAAGGTAAGGGCAACAGAAAAAAAGCAGAGTCTGAAAGAGTCCTTAAAGAATTTCACCTGCAGAGGGACACTCACTCGGGACCCCCCTCCTGTCCCTCTCTTGGACAGGTGCTTTCTTTCCTTCAATAAATATGTTCTGCTCATAAAAAAAAAAAAAAAAAATTTCACCTGCTATAAGCAAAATATTTGGGAAAATATGTATCTAACCTTCTGTACTTTTAAAGTAAATAAATATACCTCAAATTAGACAGAGGAGAAGAAAATCAGAGAGTAAACATAGCACAACTGAGACGGTCCTTAAGTTTCTATCTGAGACCTAGAGACACAGGATTAAAGGTAAAACAAATTTTCTGAGCATGGTGGTACATACTTGTAATCCCAGAATTTGGGTGGCTGAGGCAGGATAATTACTATGAGCTTGCAGCTACCCTAGGCTATATACTAAATTCAAGACCTTCCTGAACTATGAGGTGAGAAACCCTGTCTCTAAATAAATAAATAAATAAATAAACAAACAAACAAAAAAATAAATAAAACAAAATAAAAGAACTTACGTGCCCCAATCATAAAAATGTATTACTGGGGCCCGGCGGCATGGCTCAGTGGTCTAAAGCGCCTGCTTGGGAAAGCTTGGGCGGCTTCAGGGACCGCGGTTCAATCCCCGGCACCACATGCTGCGCTAGCCCTGCCCTCGGGGTGAACTGAGCCGGCCATGAAAATGAGTGAATAAACAAAGGTTCTGAAACAAGAAAAAATATAAATAAATAAATAAATAAATAAATAAATAAATAAATGAAATTTTAAAAAAATGTATTACTATTTGCAATAGAAAGCTTAGAAAATAATTTTCATGGGATAGCTCAACAGTCTTAAGTGCCTGCCTGGCAAGCACAAGGATCCAGGTTCAATCACTGATACCACCTGCCATGCAGGCCCTGCACTGTGACAGCCATGGAAACCAAGCATGGTGGCAAATACCTGTAATCCCAGCACCCGGGAGGTTAAGACAGGAGGATCACTAAAGTTGGAGCTGTATAGTGAGACCCTGTACCAAATAAACAAACCAACTTTGACCTGCCAGGCCACTTTGGAATAGGTTACATTAACCCAAATAGATAAAACTAATATATAGATTAGGCTTTTAGTAATTTTTATGTTTGCAAGTTATGTTTGCAGTACTTCTTGTGCTGTTATTTTCAACATTCATTTCTTTATTTTTTTAAGGTAGAACAATGTATTGAATACTGCCACAGAAATATGAATGCCATAGTAGCTACACCATGCAACATGAACTGTATTAATGCTAATCTGCTTACACGAATAGCTGACCTGTTCACACATAATGAAGTTGATGATTTAAAAGACAAAAAAGATAAGTTTAAAAGGTAATTTTTAAATTTAAACCTAATGTTCCTATTAAAAGAAATATAGTCCTCTTTTATTTTAGTGAATTTCTGTTCTTAGAGTATATTTAACATGGGGCAAGGTGGTATACACCTATAATCCCAGCACTTAGGAGGCTGAGGCAAGACATCACTGAGAGTTTGAGGCAAACTACATTGTACAACACTTTCTCAAAAAAAAAAAATTGTATATATATTATACATTTTGTGTGTGTACATATATATGTACATTGTTTTCTATTTTAGGTGAACAGCCAGTGACTCATAATGAAAATTAATATTTTGTATCATAAATATATGAGCATATGTAGTAGTGAAGTACATTGAAATTGTTTAGGACTGCTTAGTATAAAGAACGTACCATCAGCAGCAGTTATATCATTTAGAGGCTGTTCAGTCAAAACAAGGAGATGTCTTATTCTAGGTGTGAATGAAGAATGGAAGTCACATTTTTTAAAGAGCTAATTCTGGCTGCTATGTGATTGGCAGACTTTGGGGATTTAAGGAGCAAGGAGAACTGTTAGGTTAGCACAGTGAACTGAAAGACTTTGACTCAGATAGAAACAGTAAAGCTAGAGCAAAGTAGATGGGTTTGGTGTATGTTAGAAGGGTTGGGTATGTGAAAATGTGGGACAGGAGGGCTACAGGATAATTACTAGGTTTTCAGCTGGTCCTGCCACTGACAGAAAAAGGAAAAATTAGAAGGGGAAGGGTTCGAGCAATGAATGAAGAGGTGGGCTGGGTCTTGTTGAAACATTTAGTTTACTTGTTGGGCATCCAGATGAATACTCAGTTGATGTTGGATACAGTACTCTTAAATTTAAGGCAAAGGTGAGGGATTAAAATTAAAAATAGATGAGATTTAAAACAGTGGAACTGGGCCGGACGTGGTGGCGCACGCCTGTAATCCCAGCACTCGGGAGGCTGAGGCAGGAGGATCGGTGCGAGTTCGAGACCAGCCTGGGCTACAAAAGTGAGCTCAAGGCCAGCCTGAACTGCATAGCGAGACCCTGTCTCAAAAAGACAAAAAAAAAAAAA
>PVJA010044776.1:0-15970 GCA_004027025.1 Myocastor coypus | reverse complement strand
GGTTTTTAGAAAGCGTTTGAAACAGTTCGCACCACGCCTCCTCCTGCAGTGCTCTGGTCCCGCTAGTTCGGTTTTCTCTCGTGCTTAGCCTCTGCTCCACTCTGCTGGTCCCCTGGCCCCTCCGTGTGTTAGAGGTGTGCAGATTCATTCGCCATGACTTTAGAGTTAAACCTGAAATCCAGTGCCGTGATGTTTGCCTTCTGACTTTATTCTCCTTCAAGGTTGTGTGCCTGTTCCAGGTCTTTTGCCGTCCCACGTAGCTGTTAGAGTTGACGGGTTGGTTTTCACCAAGAAGGGGCGAGAACCTTCAGGAATTTGATTGGGATCGAACTCCACCTGTCAATGTGGTCCTAGCATTCTTGGTGTTTTCCAGCGTGAGCCTGGGCTTCCTGTGCATTGTTGATGTCCCCGCCTCCTCAGCAGGGACCTCCCAAGCCCTGCAGCCTTGGTACCTCGGAGTTTCCGTGTGGGAGTCTTTTCTGCCATCCTGGAGAATTTTCCTATTATATCCCATGATACTTTTCTGTTTAGTGTTTCTCTGATCGTGTCTTTCATTTGTTCTCCTTTTTGAGGAAAGCTGGCAAGGATTGTTCTGTTTCAGGACTTCAGAAGCGTTGATTTGCCTCTTGGCCTCCAGGGCCCTGGGCAGCAAGGCCTCTATCTTCCTGTTGTCCTGGACCTGAGGCGTCTTTTCTCTCCTGGCTGCTTGGAACATTTTGTCTTCAGTTTTTAGAAGTTGACTTATGATGTGTGGCTTTTCGTGGGTTTATCTTACTTGAGGTTGCTGAAGTGATGGGTTGTTGGCTTTCCTCAGATGCGAGGCTGATTGGCCGCTATCTTCCTGCCTATGGCTTCCTGCCTGCAGTCTCTCAATTATTCTCAGGTTCTAGATCTGTGTCTGGAACTCTGGGTGACAACTTGAATACCTCGTGCCCCCTGTGGGTGTGCGTGCGTGCGTGCGTGCGTGCGTGCGTGCATGCATGCGTGTTGGGTGTGTGTGTTCAGTAGGCTTCCAGGAGTGTGAGTAATGCGTGTGTCCTCGTCCGTGCATCAGACAGCCTGTATATTTGCTACTGACCTTTCAGATTCTTAATCCTGTTTTCTGGTTATGTTAGCTTTCTTTTAAGACCTGTTAATGCATCTTCAAAAGTAAAAAAATAGAAAGAATCTTCTTTATCTTCCTTTAAGGCTGCTTCTTTCCTTTTTTTTTTTTGTCTTTTTGAGACAGGGTCTTGCTATGCTGTTCAGGCTGGCCTTGAGCTCACTTTTGTAGCCCAGGCTGGTCTCAAACTCACACCAATCCTCCTCCTGCCTCAGCCTCCTCCCGAGTGCTGGGATTACAGGCGTGCACCACCACGCCCGGCTGTTTATTTATTTAAATTTTCTTATTTTTTAAGAGTAAAACTAGTATTAAGCAGAAGAAGTTACAAATGATACAGAATTTCACTAAACAAAATAATATGAATTTGACAGTATCTGCTATGTTGCATAGTGTTGTCTTCAAATTAGTTGCTCATATTATCAGATATATGCATGCAAAATTGGAAAAAGAAGGAAAAAATTGTAAGAAAGTAAGAGAGGAAAAAAAATTGAAAAAAGAAGAAAATAAAGATGAACTGCCCCTTTCCATAGACCAGCAGAAGCACACACTGCGGTTCTCCAAGCCACCCAGCTTACACGCTCCCTGTCCACTTGGTTACGTTTGTGGAGTTCACGTATGTGTGGAAAATCATCCTGACATCCATTTTGTCCATGGTTTCCTCTGTTTAAAATCTACTCTCGTATTTCTTTTGAAGGTCTTATCTGCTGACTTCCGTGTCTGGGTCATCTCCGGGTGACAAGTTGAGGGGTCCTGGATTGTTTTCTCTCTCAGGAATGTTGCGATATTTTAGCCACGTAAATGATCTGCGGGTGGCCTGCAGCCCACGCGCTTGGCTCTCTGAGGCTTTGCTCTCTTGAGTGGGAAAGCCTCAATTTTTGCCCTTATTCCTTTCTTGGGTCTAAATGAATGCTGGGAGGGCCACCGGGATTTCTCACTGTGGAGAATTGGGACCTGGCGCCCCCTGGCTCGGCAGTCTGGAGTCTCTGTCCGCTTCTGTGCCTCCTCACAGCTTGGAGCTGCCGCCTCGAGCCTCCCGGAGGCAGCCTCGGAGCCATGCGAGGCCCCTGGGGATGTTTATCTCCTAGGATCTTGGTGCTGCTTCTGGGGGTTCTGGCTGCCTAGGACCCTAACCCTGAGGTCTCTCTCCTCACCGTCTACACACTCATCCATCGTCTTCACCCGTGCACCACCTGTTTCTACTGGGATTTCTCTCCCTCCTAAATTAACAGACATTTCTGTCAGAGAAGCTTGAGCTTCACGGAAGAGCTGAGGGGAAGCACTGCCTCCCCACAGAACCCCCACAGGCATTTGCCCCCCCACCTGGCCTCCCCGGAGTGAACGGCCCATTGATCATCATCAGTGGACCTGCCCAGGTCCAGCCTTACGGCCCCAAGTCCATCATTTACATAGGGTTTGCCCTTGGTGGTGGCGTTTCTCTTAGCTTGGATCAAGAAATGACGCTTCCACACTCACAGGAGCACGTAGAGGAGTTTTGCTGTCTTCAAATTCTGTTATAAGCCAGGCCGGCGGCGCACGCCTGTAATCCCAGCACTCGGGAGGCTGAGGCAGGAGCATCCATGCAAGTTCGAGACCAGCCTGGGCTGCAAAAGTGAGCTCAAGGCCAGCCTCAACTGCAGAGAGAGAGACCCTGTCTCAAAAAGACAAAAGAAAAATTCTGTTATATTCTGCCTATTTATTTCCTTTTGCTCATTCTGTAACAGCCAGAAATCCGCTAACTGTGTAGTTTTAACCTTTTCTAGAAGGTCATAAATTCGGAACGATACAGCCTTTCATAATGGCTAATTTCACTTACGAATATGTGTTTCTCTTGTGCCTTCTATTTTTTTTTTTTCTTTTTCTTTCTTTTCTTAATGTATTTGGCATAGGGTCTACAAGGCGCTCAGGGTCTCCGTACATAGATTGTACTCGTGGTGACTCTCCTGTTTTTGGCCTCCCAAGTACTGGGATTACAAGTGTATGCCACCATGCCCCGTCTCAATCTCCGTCTCAGTGCACCCCGGGTTTGGGGCCAGCATAGCATGCAATGCCAGGGATCAAACCCCGGCCACCGCTGAGCTCTGCCTAAGCAAGTGCTTTAGTCCACTGAGCTATCTGGCTGGCCCTCTCTCGTGCCTTTCAGTGGTGTGATAGATGGCCCGTTCGTTTTCATTGCTGAGTAATATTATTTGACATGGCAGTTTAGCCATTACCCTGCTACAAACGTCACAGTTGCTTTCAAATACCATCAGTTGTGAGCAGAGGGTCTGTAAGCATCCGCGGCGGGCACAGGTTTTCGCATGGACATTTTCACTGTATAAGGCCAGGGAATGTCACTGCTGTGATGACGTACTTCGGTTTGCAAGGAGCGACCGGACTTCCCAGGGGGTTGCACCACTTTTTGTTTTGTTTTATCCTGTCTGTCTCAGTCCTTGCCCGCTGTTGGTGTTTTCCAGACTGTGAGTGTTCTGATCAGGGTGTGCTGATATCTTATTGCTTCAGTTCGTAATTTCCAACTATTTTCTTCAAATACCATGGTTTGGAACTGTGGTCAGGGAAAGCTCAGGGGAGCTGGAGCCTGGCCTCTTCCCTTTTTAAAGACTTCAGTCTTGCTGGAGATGTAAGTCAGCAGCAGAGCACCTGGCTTGCATGGGGGAGGTCCTGAGTTCTACTCCCAGTACACGCACACATGTGCGTGTGCACACACATACACACACACACACAGCTATAGGTAGCCCTTTCAGTGCCCGCAGTTAGCTTAGGCATGTCATCAAGCTTTCACAGCTTTTGCTGGGAGAGTACATCTGAGGTCAAGTACTCCATTGTAACTAGAACTAGAATTCCAGAAATCATTAACTGAGATTTTACTGAAAGCAGAAGAAATGCTGGGTTCTGCAGATAGAGAGAGGCATTGAAACACGGCTCTCCCCTCGAAGTGCATAATCTGAGGTAGCAATTCTCAAGCCGCTGAGAAGCTCTGAAGCTATGCCGCGTTCTGCCGCTGCTGAAGAAGCAGGAGTACTTCTTTCTCACTTTACCTACAGAAGCATTTTGTTGCTGATTTTCTCCTTAATCAGTGATTTCGATGGACTGGAATCTAGAGTTTATTAAGAAAGTATTACATTTTGCTTGCACTAAATGTAATACCTTAATATTTCATACTGCTCTCCAGAATACGTACTTAGAGGGCTTCTAACAAATAGATCACCTACCCAAATGCCACTCATATATTGGCATGATACTGAGAAGTCTGATGAAATAATCCCTGCAGCTGTGGTAAATGATGTTCATTAATGTTCTTTGGGCCGGGAGGGCCAGCGTGACCAGTTGCCTGCGAACTCAGAGCACGTTCTGTAGGAGTGGATGCTCGAATTGAGTCCCAAGATGGTGTCCTGCCCTATCTGTTACTGTTCTGATGCTATGTGAGGGAAGGGAGCTGAAATAAAGCATCCCAGATACTTAGATTAGAACATACTTGTACTTCATTCCAGACCGCTAGCGCCTCATCTGAAGTCAGAGAGTTGCTGGAACAGAAGAGCAGGCTGAGCTCCGAGGTGGCCGACCTTCAGCGGCAGCTTCAGCTCGAGGCCAAGGTATCCGGTCATCTTCTCCTCTTTCCATTTCAGTCTTGGTGGTAACGCTTTAAGTACATGGGGGGTGGGGCGGGGGGGGCTGCCCAGGTGAAGTGAAACCACTTTTTTCCCACTAAAAGAAACATTCCATTAAGCCTTGAATACACGCCTATGTTCTTGGCTGCTGCTAGCCAAAGAATTTTTTTTTTAAAGAAACCAAAGCATAGAGAACTTGTTTGCTTGGACTGTCTTTAGTTGTCTTGTCACGTTGCCTCGGTGTTCTGTATTGATTACACATGTTTACCCTTCAAGGTCCTTCTGACTTTGGGGGAAGAACCAGAAGGCGCACGGTGCACCTTCAGATCGTGGTGCACACTGTGCTGTGTACCTTTCTGTTGGCCGGTGAACCCAGCAGCGCCCACTGTAGTTTTCATTGCGTCTTGTACAGATACTGACATCTTACAAGGACACTCACGAAAGAGGACTTCTGGAACAGGTCCAGAATGTGGACAGGCCCACGGGACAGGCATGCTCAGAGTAGGAGGGGTATCCTGAGGAGGCTGATAGTGATGTGTCTTTTACTATAATAAGTTTTAAAAATTTTAACATTCACATACATTTAAATCTATCTTAAGCTGAGCATGGTGGCACAAGCCTGTAATCCCAGAACTCAGGAGGCTGAGGCAGGAGGATCGGTGTGAGTTCAAGACCAGCCTGGGCTACAAAACTGAGCTCAAGGCCAGCCTGAACTGCATAGCGAGACCCTGTCTCAAAAAGACACACACACAAAAAAAATCTGTCTTAGGTGTCTTTCTTTCTTTCTTTCTTTCTTTCTTTCTTGTACTGGGGATCAAACTCAGGACCTTGTGCTTACCAGATGGGTGCCTTATGCAGCTGAGCTATCTCCCTAGCCCTTAGGTACTTTCTTGTTGCTGGGACAAAATACCTGACACCCACAAAGTTAAAGAAGGAAAAGTTTATTTTAGCTTGTAGAGCTGTCGGTCCGTAGCCCACTGGTTCTGAGCCCGAGCAGCCCAGCAGGGATGCATTGCAGAGAAGCAGTCCATGGCAGGGCAAGCAAGAGACGGCCAGCAGCGACCCTCCCTGTCCCTGTTATCCCATCTGGGCCACAAGCCCATCGAGTGGTGTCACCCGTTCTATAACAGTTTAATTATGCTTTTTGGGAGTACTAATTCATTAAATATAAATATGTAAGCCATGGTGCATGTCTGTAATCTCAGCACTTGGGAGGCTGAGGCAGGAGGATTGGTGTGAGTTCAAGACCAGCCTGGACTGCATAGCAAGATCTTGTCTCAAAAAGACAAAATGTATACATATATACATATATATAGTATTATAATTCTGTACTGTTATGCCTTAGGTATATAATTTTGATTAAGTCCTTTTATTTTTTCATTTTTAATTTAAATTTAACAATGGTTATATTACATATTTTCATCATCAGATCAGTTTAGATTAATAGATATAGGTATATAATATTGATCAAACCATTAAACCTTAACACTTTCAATAAACATTACTGTTTAAAAGTCCTTTTATTTTTATTTATTTATTTATTTATTTATTTATTTATTTAGGTCTTTTTGAGACAGGGTCTTGCTATGCAGTTCAGGCTGGCCTTGAGCTCACTTTGGTAGCCCAGGCTGGTCTTGAACTAGCACCGATCCTCCTGCCTCAGCCTCCCGAGTGCTGGGATTACAGGCCTGCACCATTAAGTCCTTTTAATATAGTAAGCTCTACTACACATGTACCCCAGTAAGTGCACTGGAAGGGAGTCCCTAGGAGCGCAGCAGGGGCTGCTATGGAGCCAGGGATGTGACGGTCACGCTGACCGACTCATGGCAGAAGCAGCAGAACATACAAAAGGAGAGAGAGCGCCTGAGGGCTGACTTGGAGGAGCTTCGGAGCCAGCTGGACCGGCGCGTGGAGGACAGTGCCCCGCTGCAGCAGCGCCTGGAGGAGAGCGAGGCTGAGCTCCGGAAGAGCCTGGACGAGTGAGTGACCCCGCTCCGTCCCGCCTGGGCCCTCGTGTTGCACGCAGCCAGGTCCTCTGTCCTGGTGACTCAGCTCTCCAGCGTTCCTGAGGCTGCGTACCCTTCCTTTCCCTCTTGTCCCTGTGAAATTATGAAGTACGTGACAGTTGCAGGCCAGCATATGCGAAGGCTGATAGTTATTAAAATTTGGTGAGGTGTCACCCCTTAAGGTGGCTCTCATGGAAGTGAGGTAAGAATTGGGGACACCGAGAGGAGGCACCTGAGGACAGAGGCCAGGAGCCTGAGCTCTGCCTCCAGCAAGCACGCATCCCGGGTCTGCCGGTCTCCTGTGTGCGCTGTTTCTTCTGACGGTGCTTGTCTCAGTCAGCAGAGAAGGCAGGTCAGGCCCAGCTGCCCGCCACTGCACTCTGTTAAAATCCCTCGCAAAGGGTCTGAGAACGCACTGTGCTGAGAAGCCCTGTGGGCGTGACCGGAGCCTTTGTTGGGAGGCCAGGCTGGGGTGGATTTCAGAAAAAGCTAAGACATGATGTAATAAAAATTTAGCAGGCCTTTTGCTTGTTTGTACTGGTGGAGTTTTTGCTGTTAAAACAGTGGTGGATATTGGAAGAGCAGTCCAAGGAACAGGGCACAAGGTGAGGAGGGTGGGGAGTGGGAGGGGCACTGACCGCTTAAAAATGTGCCGTGTACCGGAACCCAGTAAGCCAGTTAATGTAAAGGTTATATAATGCAGGCCAGCTATGTCTACACAAATAAAAAATGGGATGGAGGAGCGAGAGCAGGGAGAGGGAGCGCACAGAGAGGGGTTTGAAAAGGAGCAGCCTTTTGTGGTGTACTTGTCAGCCTTCCCTCAGGTAAACTACACGCATCACACGTGTGTGCAATTAAAATAAAAACTTTAAACACAATGAAAACACAACCTTCATAGACCCTAATTTCAGAAAATAAGTTAGCAAAACAAAATCAAAGGGAATAGGAGAGAACTTTCAAACCAGAACTGAAGGTGTGTCACATGTGGCTGGGGTTCGAGGTCGGCAGAAGCCTTTCCTTGTGAGATCATTGTTGCCACACAGTGGGCCGTAGCTGTTTAGCTCTGCTGGGGTCATGGGTGGGGCTGTGGCGGTGCACAGGTGGCCGTGCTCCCTAGCTCTGCGTTCACAGAGACCTGCACAAGCTGCTTCGGCCCCCAGGGGCCAGGGGTCACTGACTGTCCTGGTCTAGAGCATCGCGCCAGGGCAGTGGGAGTGTGGTGACGGGTGAAATGTCAGCAGTGTGTGCGTGTGTGCGTGTGTGCGTGTGTGTGTGTGTGTGTGTGTGTGTGTGTGTGTGTGCGCGCGTGTGTGGTTTTCTCAATTTCCCCGTGTTTTCCTTTGGAGAGAAAGTGTCCTCAGAGCCTTTCCCGCTTCCCTGGCTTGGGCTCTGGTCTGATGTCTTAGATAGATTAGTTCTTACCAGAAGCCTTGGCAGGCTGGGGATTCCTTGGTCAGTGCAGGATGGAGACGGGGCTCCCCGGGGTTTGGCTCCCTCCGTGGGTCCCCATGGTCAGTCGGAGGGACGAAGCGTCTGACAGCTGCCTCTCTTGCCAGGCTCTACCAGGTGAAGATGGAGCGGGAGCAGCACCAGACGGAGATCCGGGACCTGCAGGACCAACTCTCAGAGATGCATGACGAGCTGGACAGCGCCAAGCGCTCTGAGGACCGGGAGAAGGCGGCCCTGATTGAGGTGAGGGGGATGGCGGTGGTGGGGGGAGGGGGAGGGCCGGGAGAAGGTGGCCTTGATAGAGGTGAGGGGCTGGCGGGGGGGAGGTGGGGGTGGGCGGGCCTGGCGTGTCGCTGGGGCTGACAGGCAGAGGAGAGGATGTGCTCGCTAGGCTCAAGGGGCTCGCTGAGTGAGAACATCACCACTATTGTTTATAAACATTGCCTTAGGGAAACTTTCAACCATGGAGGAAGGGTGAAGGACCCACAGATCCACCACCCAGACCCAAGGGCTTTCATCCTTTTATCATTAACCCTATTATTCAGTTCATTCTTTTATTTCTTAGGCTCATGCAAAGCGTTTAGACAACACCATATCTCCATCCCCAAATTCTCAGCACACATCTTTTTTAAAAAGGAGGCAATTTTTTTATGTACTTACAATAGCACTGTTATACCTGAAAAATTAATGCTCTTCCATTATATACCCAGTAATAGTATTTCTAATACTCAGTGCTTATTGAAAATTTCCTAGCTGTCTCCAGGAGTTATTTTAGGGTTGCATTTTCCTGTTACCCTAGGCCAGGATCCAGTCAGGAGCGAGTTACTTTCCTTGCTGTGTCCCTCAGGTTTCCCTGAGCCTGGAAGCTCCTCCTGCCCATCCTCAGCTCCATGCCCTCTGTTTTATCCCTGCTCACCTCCTGAAGGGGCGCCAAAGCAGTGCCCCACCTCCTAGATTTGTGTCATTGTTTCCTTATGGTGTCCCTGAACTTGTTCTGCTATCTCCTGTATTGTTTGCAAATTGGAAATTATACCTAAACACTGATTAATTCAAGTTAAACTTTGGACAAGGATACTTTATGTATGTGGTACTTATAGAAAAGTATTAGGGTTCTATTAATGCTTGAAGGTTTTAGTTTTCAACGCCCTATGAGACCGTGTGCTCCGGGCTTGCCACGGCTGCCACAGAGCCTGGGACCTGTGTCGGTCAGCACATACTTGGCGGGTGATTGAGTGGCTCTGTGATAAGGGGGTGAGTGGAAAAGCAGAAGTACCTGCCGGTCACTGCAGGTGAACATTGGCCTCGGGCTCAGAAAAGACGCAGAATGTTTCTGTTCAACCCGCGAGTCACTGGCGAAGAATGATTCCGCTCCCCTTAGCTGTTGGCCATTAGCGTGGGGCTTGTCTCTTCCTGCAGTCAGCTACCAGCCTGCTAAGGTATAAAATGTGAAATGATTGGAGAACATCTATATTTTAGTTGGGAATAAATACAGCTGAGGTTGGGCCAGGTCTGATGGTGCACGCCGATAACCTCACCATACAGAAGCCTGCGGCAGAAGAATCAGCCTGGGCAACACAGAGAGTTCAGGCCAGCCTGAACTACATGGTGCAACCATATCTCAAAAAAATAAGAAAGGAACAAAAAGAAATCCCAAATAGCCATCCATCCATCCACCCACCCCCGCCACCTTCCCATCTGCCTGTCCATCTGTCCATCCATCCGTCCGTCCGTCCATCCGTCCGTCCATCCATCTATCCATCCATCCATCCATCCATCCATCTATCCATCCATCCATCCATCCTTCCATCCATCCATCCTTCCATCCATCCATCCATCCATCCATCCTTCCATCCATCCATCCATCCATCCATCTATCCATCCATCCTTCCATCCATCCATCCATCCTTCCATCTATCCATCCATCCATCCTTCCATCCATCCATCCATCCATCCATCCATCTGGCTATCTAGCTATCTCTCTGTCTGTGAGAAAAAGCTAGACTTTTTATCTCTGCATCCATTCTAATATTTGATGTTACTGTAACATCATTTTGGCCTGGTACTGAAGTGTTTTTTTTTTTTTTTTTGGTCTTTTTGAGACAGGGTATTGCTGCGTGGTTAGCGTGTTTCTTTATATAAGCTTTGGTATTGACAACAACCCAGTCAATAAATGATATGTCATTTAGAGTAAAGGTTCCTCCCCTTCCCACACAAGAATGTAAATGCTAAAGGCTCCTGGCAGTATTTAATGGTCTACAGCCTTCCCTGGGGCAGAGGTGCTTTCTTGGTCCCCTCTTTGCCGCTAAGTCTGTCTCCTGAGCTCCTGGGCCCTCCTCAGGTCTTAGCCGTCAGCTGCCTTCTCTGCCCTTCCTGGGTTATCTGGGAAATAGTTCCCAAGGAAGGATTTTGGTTCCCTTGGGCAGCGCTTGGCCTTTCTTGCTCTTGCGACCTGGCCAGGGCTGAGGGCGAGCTGCGGCCACCCATAGTGAAGGTGCCTGCTTCCCCGGGCTCCCTCTTTCTCTGCAGGGCCTCTTCCGGTCCTAGGTGGTGCCCCTTACCTGGCGATTCCTCAAGCCCTGCATTTGTGACACCATGCCATATTTCACAGCTTTGTGAGGGCAAAGGGCATTGGAATGGGCTTTGAGAATACATGAATTTATTGTGGAATATTGTGACAAACAAGTGAAATTTTGAAATAAGACATTTTCTTGATATCTAAGGAATGGCTTTTGGCAGGTTTCATCCAGTGAAGTCGGTGTGTCAAAAGCATGTTCCTTGCATGTTAATTTTTAAGAGGAAAGACCACAATCTGCCTAGTTATTATCCCAGATTTTTTTTTTTTTTTTTTTTTTTTGGTACCAGGGATTGAATTCAGGACCTTCTGCTTGCCAGGCAAGCACTTATTCTACTGAGCTATCTCCACAGCCCAAATTCAATACTTGTGGAAGTGGGGACTGAACTCAGGACCTTGTACTTGCCAGGCAGGCACTTGTGCCCCTGAGCTATCTCCCCAGCCCCTATCGCAGATTTTTCTTATTTTGTAATTATGGACACATCCTGTGGTGAGCATGGTTTTGCATGTCTTTACATGTAAAGACATTGCTCCTGCTTCAGCCCCAGAAGTGACATAGTGAAGGGTTTGTGGCTCTTGGTGTGCAGAGCTCCACCAAGAAATTCAAATGGAAGGAAAGACTTCGTCGCATCCCCTGGTCTCTGAGTGGTGCTTCCCTGGATCTGAGAGGAAAAGATGTTAGGGAAACATGTCTTAGTCCCAGAAGTCACACGAGTGGCTGATTTTCCTATATCACCAAAATGCAAAACTGTCGGCTGCCCTGGGGTGAAGAGGCTCTGTCTGAGACCACGTGACTGGGTTCTATTTTGGGGTTTATTGCGCACTTCTTGCTGCTCTGGCTGCCTGACTCTGGAGCATCACATCCTTGTGTCTCCCCCCATTTCACACCTAGCAAAGTGGTAAATGCTGGAGCAGGTGAACAATTTTCAGTCTTTAAATTACTTTAAAAAGTCGCCCCTTTAAAAAGGAGTAATTCTAAAACTGCCTGCCTCAAGGCCAAAGCCAGCACCCCCACGCCCATTGCAGAGGCCATCTGACAAGGGCAGCAGGCGGCACCGGCTAGGGACCGTGCACCTGTGCCCCCAGGACTTGCTGGCTCCGGGTCGCTCGACCCTTTCTTGCTTGGAACGCAGTCACCTGCCGCCTTTGCGGGAGCGTTTAGGGCTAGGGGACTGGTGAGCCTGTGCGGCCCGCCTGGCCAGAAGAGGAGAGCTATGCGCCGCTGCCTCTGCGGGTTCCCTGCCACTCGTTGGCAGCATTTCTCTCAGGTGCGGATCGACAGCGCTAATAAAACTGACGCCTGCCCTCTTCTTGTCACTGCCAGGCATTCATGTCTTAGTGAAAACTAGCCCCAGGGAATGTGATAGCAGCTTGTAGTTGTGGCTAGATTTTCCACAGCCTTTGGCTTAGAAGAAACTGTTAAACACAATGAACTTTAAGCTTTTGAATGCCAGAAAAGGTTGCAGACTCCATACTCTGCAGTAGGCTGGTGTGTATGTGTGTGTGTGCGCGCGCATGTGTGTGCACTTCTGTGCATTTCTGTTGTGGGGCCAGGGTTGTTCTCAGAGCCTCGCAGACGCTAATTGCGTGCTCTGCCCCTGAGCTCACTGGCCCACAATTCCCCTTTCATTCCTTTTTCCTGGTTCATACTTTGATAAGAGTCATCTAGGTGGAGTCTGTAAAATAGCGCTGAGAAAATGGGTAGTTTATGAAGAAGAAGACTGGGCATGGTGGCACACACCTGTAATCCCTGCATTTGGGAGGCTGAGGCAGGAGAATTGCTGCCAAGGTCAAGGCCAGCTGTGGTGCAGAGTGAGTTGAAGGCCAGCCTGGACTATTTACTGGTGCTTTTGTCTCAAAAACCACTTAATCAAACCCAAAGAAATATGAGGTCTTTGGGACAGCTGTAAACTGCTCTTGAAGTGATAACACTGAAGAGTCTGCAAAATCTCTTTTTCTTAACATTTTATTTATTTATTTATTTATTTGTTTGTTTGTTTTTATTTATTTTACTTTTTGAGACAAGGTCTCGCTATGCAGCTCAGGTTAGCCTTGAGCTCACTTTATGGTCACTACATTTGTAGTGACCCTCCTGCCTCAGCCTCCTGAGTGCTGGGATTACAGGCGTGAGCCACCACATCTGCCATATTTTGCAAGTTCTAACAAGCAATTAAAAAGGCCCCAGTTTTCGTCCACTGTGGTGCATTCTCAAGGAAAAGATGTCAGGATTCTCTGGCAGGCACCACTGTGGGACAGAGGCTGGGCCCGCAGGATCTGGCCTGTATTTTCCCCACAGGTGCCAGTCTCTTGGGCCTGCTGCCTGCCTCTCCCTCCCTCCCTCCCTCCCTCCCTCGCCCCCTCCCTGCTTTCTCCCTCCCTCCCTCCCTCCCCACTCCCTCCCTCCCTCCCTCTCTCCCTCCCTCCCTCTTCAGACTCTGGTCTCCTGTCTTTGCTTTCATTGCAAATGTGGACTCCCCATTGGCACCTCAGCCAGACCAACCCGGCTCTGTGCGCCCGACGGACCCCGCCTGTTCCCTCTCCACCTTCCCATTGCAGGCTCTGGGTTGGGCACGGTGAATGGACGCTGAGGAGGAGGGAGTTGGGATCCAGTAGCATCACCACTGCAGCTGGCCTACTTTGGAGCTGTGGGGCCCGGACAGGTCAGCGTCTCAGAGCTCCAAAGTCCTGCTCGTCCCTGGGAAGGCAACCTCTGAGTGCTTGGAAACATGGCAGGTCTTTCATTGGCAGGGAGTGCCAAGCATGGCAGGTGTTCCCAGCCCCTCCAGATGCGCATTAGGCGTCGTGATGGGGTGGTTGCTTGTCTTGTGAGGGCCTGGGAAGCAGCCGTTCTGCAGCATCAAGGATTCCCTTCCTTTTCTTCTGCCAGAGTCTGTAGAGAGGCCTGCTTCTGTTCACGGCAGTGGGTGTATTTTTCTTTCCTTCCTCGACTTGACGTCACAGAGTGAGGTGTTTGAAGCCTGCTGAGCCTTTTGTCTCTGCCCTGGAAAGCCTCAGGCTACTGGATGATACGCAGGTGGAATCTGAGTTGTGTGGGGTGGGGCCATCCACTCGGGCAGCAGCCCTGGTGCAGATAAGAGGGTGCAGGACGGGCCAGAAGAGCCTGGCACCCCAGGACCCACGCATCCTGGGAAGATAAGCGAGGGGAGAGGAACCAGATTATCACCCAGACAACTGAGAAATGTGTGAGGGTGAGGGCGGGAAACAGGCTCAGGTTCCCAGAGCCACTCTGAAGCTGCCTGGGAGGGGTGGCCACAGCGGGGTGGGGGTGCTCCTTCCTCACCCTGTGGCAACAGCCTGGCCTCCCGCTACAGCATCAGCCCCGTGGTAAGGAGGAGCCAGAGCCCCCCGGCCCCTGGATGGGTCTGGACGATTCCCCCGAGCCCATCGGTGTGCACTGGGTGGATTCCCAAGGACCGGGTCTTAGCTGGTGCTGTGGGCTCCATCCTGGCCCCTGGCTCCATGGAGCCGCTTCTCCTGGAAGGACGGGGAGCTCTCACTGGGAGCAGAATGCTGGTGTGGTCTCAGCAGGGACGCCAGCCCGGGGTGGAGAGCAACGTTTTGTCCTGTGGGCCAGCGTCCCCAGAAGACCAGGTGTGTCCGCCTTTTAAATTATTTCACCTGTAGTGTTGCTCGTCTTACACCACCAGAGCAACCATTGTGAGGAGCTGGCACACACACGGACCGGGGCTTAGTCCTTGTTATTTCTCCTCATCCCCGCTTCTCTGCCTCCGCCCTGCAGCTCTTGGGGTGCTAGGAAAGACTGTGTTCTCATTCAGAGCCACTCAGGGTGTGAGGGGGTGGGCTGGGCCCAGAATTCTGACGCGTCAGACCTTGCAGTGTGCCCTGCGTTCCCAGAGCAGACAGGTGCTCCCGGGCCGTGGCTCTTGCACCCAGCATAGGGGACGTCAGGTCCTCACCTGTCTTTGAAGGGGCTGCTAACACGGGGAGGGAGGTTAGCCAAGGTGACCGCAAAAGAGAAGTGCGAAGTGAGGAGCAGCCCAGGGCGTCAGAGGCTGAGTGGAAGCGAGAGGTCTGGGGAGGAGCTGCGCAGTCTTCCAGGGCTTCCCTCAGGTTGGAGCAGGACAGGAGGGGGCCATCTGCGGTTGTGCCCTTCAGGCTGCAAGTGAGAGGCTGGCCTGGGGCAGCTGCATGCCTCCTGGGAAGCATGCATAGCAGGCGGCGTGGGCCTAGCCCTGGAGGAGAGGCCGCACCAGCACATTCCAGAGCTAGGCCCTTGTGAGGAGCAGGACGAGAAAGCTGGGGTGTGGCTGGGCTCCCGAGCTGGCTCAGGAAGCAGGAGGCCTAGTCAGAGACAGGGGACGCAGGAAGCAGAGGGGATGGAACGAGCCGAAGTTACCTGAAGCCAGCCCTCCTGCCGGGTGCTGGGGGTGCCGGTGCTGTGCCCACGGCTCCTGCCGCAGGGCACAGGCGTGAACTCCACGGAGAGGCGCAGCTTGGGGGGTCAGAGCCTCTGCCGAATTCTCAGTGTGGAAAACAAGGGTCGAACTTGCCAGAGGGAAAGAAGGAATGCAAGAGTGCGTTCTGAGCTCTTTGAAAGAGGGAGAGAAAAGCCAGAGAGATCCTCACAGAAAGGCTCGGGGAAGGAGGAGTGGGGACAAAGGGCAGGGGGCCACGGAGGGGCTGTGTCCCGCAGTGGGGCGCGCGGGGTGCACAGGGAGCAGGCAGGCACAAGGCGGGCAGCAGGAGCGAAACCTTCCACGGTCTGGTGGCCGGGCTTGCTGGGTGCTGGGAAACACTGGTGGGTCAGATCTCCGGGCAGCTGGTGGCATTCACTTCCCTGGCAAGGGGCCGGTGGGGCAGGCCCGGTGGGCCAAGGCGGGCAGAGATGGGAAAGCTTCTGGGGCTGGGAGGAAGATGCCACAGCGCCAGGCAGCTGGGCACCTGCCGGAGGTGCTGTGGCCTCGGGTGGGTGCCTTTCCATGGGCCGTCTCGGTGGGGAAGAGGGACAAAGTGTGAGCATCATACTCCTATGGGGAAGCGGAGACAGTGCTGTGGGCCACGAGGTGCAGGTGGAGGGTGTCACTAGGCTGTGGCAGGCCAGGCCAGCAGGCCGAGTGACCCGTGTGGTCACAGCGGGCCCAGGGTCCCAGGAAGGACAGCGGTGTGTCACACAGAGAGGAGGCAAGCGGCCAGGCCCCACTGGGCAGTGGCAGTTAGCTCAGTCTCCCCTTGTTGTTGTTGTTGTTGTTCTCCT
>PVJA010044775.1:0-15956 GCA_004027025.1 Myocastor coypus | reverse complement strand
TTTTTTTTTTCTTGTTCCAGAACCTTTGTTTGTTTATTCACTCATTTTTATGGCCGGCTCAGCCCACCCTGAGGGCAGGGCTGGCGCAGCATGTGGTGCTGGGGATCGAACCGTGGTCCCTGAAGCCGCCCAAGCTTCCCCAAGCAGGTGCTTTAGACCACTGAGCCATCCCACCGGGCCCCTTTTTTTGTCTTTTTGAGACAAGGTCTTCTTGTGCGCTTCAGGCTGTCCTTGAGCTCACTTTTGTAGTCCAGGCTGGTCTCGAACTCACATCAATCTTTTTGCCTTAGCCTCCCAAGTGCTGGGAATACAGGTGTGCACCACCATGCCCAGCAGCCCCAAGTGTCTTATACCATCTCAGATTCTACCACCCTTGAACTTCTGGGTGCTGAATGGGTATATCATCTCCTAGTCCCAAGGCCTAGCAACCAGATGGGCTAGGGAGACACATAAGACTCCTGGATGGAGGTTGTGCTTGGTTTGTCACCTGGAGCAACAAGCCTAAAGACTGAGGGGCCCCTTAAGTGCTTTTTCTTTTTTCGGGTTTAGGGGTTGAAGAGGTGTGGTAGCTGACTTGTGTGTGAGCTAAAGCAGTCTATGGAAAGTGCCCTCCTGCAGTCTTGAGGGGCAAGGCCCCTTCTGGTCACAGAGAGGGTGGGGTAGCCCTTCTGGCCCTGTAGTGGTACCTGTAGCTGCTCTACTTCTAAGCAGTACAGGTGGCTATCCTCAGCATGTTGTCCTGTAGGGCATTAGGGTCTCCAGGTTCTCCAGGTCAAATCTTACCATCCTGTTCCAGGGGTAGGGGGGATACTCTTGGCTTCTTGTTTTGTAGTACTAGGGTTAAGGGCTTCATGCATGCTAAGCTTCTGTTGATCTAGATCCTTTCTGTTCTTTGGCCCTTCTTTAGGTTTTCAAGACTGTAGACAGAGTCCCTTCCAGGTTCTTGTCTTAGTCCAAGAAGTCAGTATTTGTAACCCCAAAGATATGTTATTGGCATCCCATCAAGTTAATTCCATTCTACCACTCCCAGTACAACCCACGGTGAAAGTAAAGACACTAAAGCATATTTATAACTATTAGAGCCAAGGGGCCCTAAGTGCAGCCATGAAGATGGCTTTCCAGAAGAAAGAGAGTGACCCAGGGCCTCACCCAGTTTTATTCAGTGGAGGAATGGCTTGAGGAGGAATGACTGAGACTTGTGGGAGGTAGGTGAGTACTATGAGCTGAGCTAGGTGGGGGTCTACATTTACCTTTGCCATATGCAGAGAGGATATGCAGAGAAAGTAATCTGCATGATGCTATTCAGATAGTATTTAATGTTTTGGGCAATCTGGTGCTTCAGCTTTGATGTAGTCTTTCAAGCCCCAGGAAGTCATAGCCTCTGACTCCAGACTCAATCCCACCTGGCAGCACAGAGCATTGGCTCTTTGTCATGTCTGGACCTGGTTCCACGTTAAAGAGCAGTAGGTGTAGGTTACCAGGGAAACACGCATGCCACCTTCAAAGACTATCACCAGCACTTCAGCAAGACCAATATGTATTGCTTAAGGCCAATTGCCTGTAATCCCAGCACTCAGAAGGCTGAGGCTGGAGGATCAGTGCGAGTTCGAGACCAGCCTGGGCTACAAAAGTGAGTTCAAGGCCAGCCTGAACTGCATAGTGAGACCTTGTCTCAAAAAGACCAAAAAAAAAGGCTAATTGAAAGGATAAACAGAAGTCCTACCCAGCTCCGTACATATCAATACAAGGAAATAGTGTCAGGCTCAGTCAAAATTGAGAGTCAGTCTTCTTTCAAGGAGAGCTGTTCAGATGGTCCACAAGGACCACAGGCACATTCTCCCACATTGATGCTTAGGGGATCAGTGTGCTGGCTACACAATGGGCAGACTGAGCTGGGAATGAGCTATGGGGTCTCTGTGCATAGTTGTATTCTCTCTACTCGAGCCCTGCTGATGTGAGTGGTGTGACTGCTAGAACCTGGGGCTCGGTCCCTGTCACTCCAACCCTAATTGTTAGGAGAGGACAGAGCTGGGAGGCCAGTAGCCAACATTGTGGGTTACCTCACAGTCTGCTGTGTTGATATATAACATGAACCAAGTCTCTCCTGAGCAGGTACCCTTTGTACCAGCTTGGTGGCCCACAGCTCCGCATATTTCGAACCAACTTCTTCATTCAGCTGGTACGGCCTGGCACGGCCCAGCCTGAAGACACTGTGCAGTTCCGGATCCCCATGGAGTAAGCCCCAAAAGAACCTGTTCTGAGAGCACCCTGGGTGGTTGTGGATTCCGGCACCCAGAGTTGGGCTTTTCTTGCCTGGTGAGGCCTGGGCTAGCTCTGTTTAACAGGCTGCAGTGGAGGCCTGTTTTTGCAGAGCCGAGGGGAGCAAGGGAAGGAAAGCCAGCGTGCTCTGGCAGGCTTCCCGCTGGCCTCCACCTGGGAGGCTTAACTGAGAGCCTGAGATGTGGGCTCACTTCCTTACTCTGGTCTTTGTTGAATTCTTGCCTTAGTCTTCTTCCCAGGAAAGGCATCCCAGGAGGCTGGGCTGGGAGCATGCTGTGATTCGCAGAACTGCTCATCTTGGCTCCCGTAGTGCTTTGCCTCGCTCAGCTGGCTGGATTTGATGGCTGCTTCACCTTTAGGGAAATACACAGCCCCCCAGCTAGAACTGTTGCCCAGGACTCAGTCAGAGTGCTGAGGTGGCAGCACGTGTTTTGTGGAGGCTGAGGGTCAGTTCTGTCCAGCTTTCAGACAAAGGCAGAAGGAAACTTAAAGTTGAGCTCAGAGTGACTGGCACGGTGCAGCTGAAAGGATGTAGTAAGGGCCCAGCTACAGGCAGGACCTGCAAGCTCAGGGCACTCTGCAGGCCTGGCAGTTCTTTAAGGCAGTCACATCCCCTGTGCAAGCCAGCTGGGCCCTGGAGATTGAGTGCCAGTGCGAAGGAACATAGCTGATAGAGGTCTGTTCTAAGTGCCTGGGTCTCAGTCCCTGTCACCTTAATCCTCATTGTGTGGAAAGGATAGCAGTGGGAGGTCAGTGGCCAATAGTGCTGGTGTCTTTTTGGCCTGGCATGTCCTCAACTGATATAGCCTAGGAGTCCTCACCCTGTGCCCTATTAAGACTTCCTTTTCTTTCTCCCACATCCAGGATGACCAGGGTGGACCTCAGGAATTATCTTGAACGCATTTACAATGTGCCTGTGGCTGCTGTGCGGACACGGGTGCAGCATGGTGAGTGACTGCACCCGCCTGCCTACACAAACCCTTATGTAGTGCTTCTGAAGCACCCGGGTCACAGACTCAGCGCCAGGTGATGGAATCTGACTTGACACAGGGAGAGACTGAGGCACAGGGGGTAGGAGTGACTTGCTAGGGTCAAACACTACTGTGCAGTGGATCCGATGTGGTGGTTTGCCCTTAGTGCTGCTCCCAGGAGCCTCAGCTGCAAGCTGTGTCCTGGAACCTCCGCCTCATCCTTGGGTGGTGCCCCTGGGTGCTTCTATTTTTCCCTCCTGTGCCATGAGCCTGTGAGAGCTGACCTCCAGCCAGAAGTAGCAAAACCAGTGCATCTGCCTAATTTTAGTGCCCTCCTTGAGAAAGTGCCTATCAAATGCCTTTGCATTTTTGGTAGGGTTAGTTAGATTCACTTCATTGTTTTAAAATCCTTTTTTTTTTTTTTTTTGTTAATTTTTTTTTCTTGTTTCGGAACTTGTGTTTGTTTGTTTATTTATTTTTATGGCCGGCTCAGCCTGCCATGAGGGCAGGGCTGGCGTAGCATGTGGTGCCAGGGATCGAACTGCGGTCCCTGCAGCCACCTAAGCTTTCCTAAGCAGGCACTTTAGACCACTGAGCCATCCTGCCGGGCCCCTCATTGTTTTAAAATCTTTTGTTTAAGGGGCTGGGGAGATAGCTCCGAGGCACAAGTGCCTGCCTGGCAAGTGCAAGGTCGTGAGTTTGAACCCCAGTCCTGCAAAAAAAAAAAAAAAAAAAAATCTTTTGTTTTACTTAAACAGACCCATTTTAGTGGTGCTCACTGGTAGGTCTGAGCTGCTTCCGATCTCTGGCATGCTATAATGTGAGGTACATCATGCTTCCTCCTGTCTGGAAGATAGTTCTTGTGCTTGTGAGACAGGATCTGGGCCAGGACCCAAAAGTAAAGTGCTGTTTTCTCCCTGCAGGTTCCAACAGCAAGAGGGACCATAGAAATGTGAGGATCAAGAAGCCAGATTTCAAGGTGGCCTATGTCCAGCTGGTGAGTGAATCCCGCAAGGTGCGCTCTTCCCCTGCCAGCTGTGGTGTTGGAGCTCTCAGTAGCTGCTGTGCTAGCTAGGCCCAGGGCCTTGTGAAGGAGGGCAGAGCCCAGGGCACATCTGGAGCAGACCAGGCCCTCCATAGTCTCTCCATATGGATAGCGCACAGGGTTGGTACTGCTGTGAGCACTTCTTAGATCCAGCCATTCCATATGAAGGCAAACCCACCACAGGCATGATGGGCAGCAGGGCCAGCTACCTCTTGAGGGAGTGAATATGCCTGAGGGAGATTCTGCCTCCCCTAAGAGCCTGGGTGCCAGAGATGCTATGGGATAGCCTGGGGTCCGGTGCCCTGGTAACACAGCCTTGCAGCCCCTGCCCCCTTGGGTCTGGTCTCTCTCTCTCTTTCTCTCTCTCTCTCTATTATGGCCCACTCAGCCTGCCCTGGGGGTGGAGCAGCATGTGGTGCCAGGGATAGAACTGCGGTCCCTGTAGTTGCCTAAGCTTTCCCAAGCAGGCATTTTAGACCGCTGAACCATCTTTTTTTTTTTTTTTGTGGGACCAGGGTTCGAACTCACGATCTTGCACTTGCCCAGCAGGCACTTGTGCCTCGGAGCTATCTCCCCAGCCCCTACCACTGAACCATCTTGCTGGACCTTGGTCCATCTCTTAATAGTCTGGCTTCCTTGAGTATGTGGTGCCAGCCCCTAAGCTTCTTCATCAAGTATCCTGGCACATATCTAGAAGGAGCCCATGTGTGCAGATAGGCTTTCTCTCCTCCCTGACAGTGCTCAGGACCAGGACTGAGAGCCACCAGGCAGTAGCCAAGCCTGGCGGCCCTCAGTCTCCAGGCAGAATCCCCCCTGACCTCAGAAGCTGGCCTTGGACCAAAGGGCCTCTGCGGGAATCCTGCAGGGCCTATTAACCAGCCCCCCACTGCTTAAAACCAGCGGAAGGAGGGGGGCTTCCTTCAGATTATTCAGTTTTGTGTAAACAGCCCACTAGGGAGCCCGTGGGCCTTGACCACTAGATGGCAGTAATGCTATTATGAAGCCTCCTCCCAGTGGGACTAGCAGGACCCAGGCCCAAGTTGGAAGTTAACTGAAAGAGGGAGTAAGACAGTTTTCTGAAGAACAGCTACATTTGTTCTAAACAGGGTCCCCTAATCATTTGGCCTAATATTTGCTGTGTATAAAACCATGAAACCCAGGTGGAGAGAGCTGCCACCAGCCTTATAAAGACCTGTGTGTGCTGGATGTTGAATCAGCCCATCTGTCTGTCATGGCTGCGGGGCGATGTCCCATATGCTGGCATTCGCTATGAGTTACTTTGGAGACAGCTATGGTTACAAGTGACTTTTGAGTCATCTGAGCCTTGCTTCTCCCCCAGCCCCACCTCACTCTGAAAGCTGAACTCTCGGCAGTGCTTAGATCCATGTCTGCAGCTGCCGCCTGCCGTCTTTCTTTCTCTGAAATCCAGGCTGCCGGAGACAGGAAGGGCAGCTGTGGCCAGCATGTCCCCGTCGGCATGGCTCCTCCTGTCCCAGAATTAAAATTTGTAACGGCACCCCCAATCTTTACACAGTCTAGAAACTGGGTAATGGGTCTCCACCCCCTCCAAAAGACCCGGGGACCCTCAGAGGCCCCTCTGTCTGCGTCTGCCGCCAAGACCCTCCTTTTGGCCCCATGGGGTGTGGGGGGGTGGGTGCTTCTAATAACAACCCATTGTGCGGCACACGCAAGGTCAGCCAGAGACACAAATTAAATGATGGGATTTATTGTGAGCTGGCGGCAGTGGAAAGGCGAGGCTCCCATGGTGGGGGTCCCCCGTTTTTCCTCTGACAACCTGATAAACATCTCTGGCCCCAGGTCCACGAGGGAACAGGAGCAAGCCCTCAGTTACCCACAGAACAAAAAGAGCATTGACTGTGTGTACACAGAGCTGCATTTGAGTGAGTGGCGCACACGGGCCATGAGCTCACGGCTCCAGAACAAATGCTCAGGCAGCAAAGGGCAGGCAAGTTCTGGCCCAGACAATGACCAAGAGCTCCAGGATTTCTGGAGGGGGGCTGGCTTTTTCAGTTCTCAGTGTGACCTTTTTCTCTCCTGCTCTTTGCTACTGATAACTGCTTCTCCTCTTTGGAGAAGGTAAAAGGATTTTGTTCTTCAAAGTACAGAGTTCTCTAAACAAGGAAAATCCCCCAGGGAGCCATCTGGCACCCACAAATACCTCTGGTGTGCTGGGGAAGCAGGGCGTTTCCCTGACAGCTGCCTCTGTTTCTTCACAAGCTCACGTACATCTTGGCCATCTTGGTGTCTGTGTTTTTAAATGTCACTTTGAGTTTCCCCTGTTTCAAAAACCAGCAGAATCACCTCAAGATATCAAACACAAATCCCTCTTCTGGGCAGGCAGCCCTGAGTGTAAACTATTGCCCTGTAGTACTTTTCAAAAGGAAAAAAGAAGCCTTACGATGTGTAAGATAATCTCCGCCAGGCTGGCTACTGGCCTTTTATCTGGCCCCTGCTCTGTGACCAGAACTTATAAACTCTGTGTTCTCAGGGTGGGATCTGGTACTTATGTCCTGTGTCACATTGAGCTTGGCTCCCTGCCGAAGTCCAGATTTCCTTGGGAAGAAGTGGGGGTCTCCTAGAGCCTAACGGTGCCCGCACTGCTTCGCTCATGTGGGGGCTGCTGCAGATTTGGTTCGGTCTTTAGTACTCTTTCACTGTCTGTTAGCAGGGCGGCCAGGTGGAGGCCTCCCTCCAGCTCCCCTGCCTCTCGTCTCTCATCAGGAAGCTCTTTAGCGTAGTCAGCAAAGTGGTGCAGCCCCTCAGCTCTGCTTAGGCCCCACAGCACAGTGCCCCTCCCCACCAAGGGCTTGACTGGGGCCTGACCCACGTGCTTGGGGACCTGGGTTGGGACTTGGCCATGCTGAAACATTCCGAACTTCTACTGAAAGACGTAAAACCAGTTAATTTGCAAAGCCGGACTTGATTTATAGACTGCTGCATATGTAGGTTTCTGTGTGCGTTACATGTGTTTTATTTGCCAAGCTCCAAGCCGGGAGGAAGGCTGGCCTTTAATGTGGGAGAAGGCCTTTAGGTATTTTGGATGGAAAAAGCTTTAGCGTGGCACCAGACGTCACTTATGTCCTGTTTTTCTATGCCTAGTTCCTGCCCCTCAATTCAACTAGGCTGCCGCCCTGGTGAATGGGCCATTGCTGGGCTACTTTTAATGAGCTGGGGACTGGTGAGACACCACTGTAAAAAGATAATGTCCATGAAAAGAAGCATTGTCTCAGGGTAATGGCTTCCCGCTGCTAGATAAGAGCGAGGCATTACAGCACAGAGATGTTTATTTTCCCGGCAGGGCCCTGCACCGAAGACAATGGCAGCTCATCCCTCCCACTGCGGGGGTCGAGGGTCAGGGTCCTTGAGCAGTTGAGAAGGGCCTGAAGACCAGAGCAGTGATCTAAGTTGTTTCCTCCCCAGGCCCATGGTCAGACCTTCACTTTTCCAGACCTGTTTCCCGAGACCGATAAGGAGAGTGAAGAGGGCGACATCCTGGATGATGTGAATCAAAGGAAGGGCAAAGACGTCCGACGAGGCGGTGTCTCAGATTGGTTTGGTCTGTGACAGCCGCAGGCAGATACACATGGACACAGGCCCCAGCAGGTAGAGCGGTTCTGACAATCCAAATAAAAATCTCTGCCCTGGGAAAAAGAAGTGGATGTCTCTCACCCTTCTGTTTTGGAGGTCCCTGAGTCTCTGCCACATGTGCCCAAAGTGTGCAGCCTGGCCCTGCAAGACTGAGAGCAGCTAGCTGGCCATGCCTCATGTGGTTCCTGCAGGCATGCACCTGGGCTTTCCTGGGATCCGAGGGCTTGCAAGTGGAGGATGATACCAGTGTACACACTGGGGAGATAGGCAGAGGTGAGGGCCACCTCCTACAGCTTGGGGCTGTTTCCTACATGAGTATCCGTACCTGTAGCCTGAATTCAGGGTGTTGGGAGAGCAGACAGGATAAGTGTGAGCATGGAGGTGCAGGGAAGAGTCCTGGATCAGCTGCCCTTGAGGACAGGGGTGGGGCGGTGTGGGGGAGTGAGCCCCATTCAGGGTAACGGTTTCTCATTTGGCGTGATTGGTGGGAAGTATCTGAGTAGATGTGAGGCAGAGAGATGCAGAGGGCAGAGAGGTGCCTTCTCCAGCGAGAAGCTCTGCAGCAGTTGGGCGAGATGGGAGGACAGGTCTGCCAGTTCCCTGACTAGAGTGGGGCGGGCAGCCATCACACCCAAGCTGCACCTTTGAGTTTCCCAGATCTGTGGGCATAGGCAGGTGGAAAGAGGAGAGAGTGGCTGGGAGAGCCCATGTGGGGATGCTGGATGGGGATGAGGGATGGGGTGCTGCCCCTCACCGTGCCAGGCTTATTGGCAGAGCAGAGTGTGAGGCAGTCTCCCGGGGCCATCTTCAGCCTACATAAAAGCCCTGCTGCTGGTGAGCACCCCTCCCTCACCTGGTCACCACCCCCGCACCAGCTGATCCTATACCCTCCCTCTGGGAGCAGATAGAGAATACAGGGTCTGGGCCCAGTGGGATGGCTCAGTGGTCTAAAGCGCCTGCTTGGGAAAGCTTGGGCGGCTTCAGGGACCGCGGTTCGATCCCCGGCACCACATGCTGTGCCAGCCCTGCCGTCAGGGCGCGGGCTGAGCCAGCCATAAAAGTGAGTGAATAAGCAAATAAAGATTATGAAACAAGAAAAACATTAAAAAAAAGAGAATAAGGGGCTGGGGAGATAGCTCCGAGGCACAAGTGCCTGCTGGGCAAGTGCAAGGTCGTGAGTTTGAACCCTGGTCCCACAAAAAAAAAAAAAAAAAAAAGAGAATACAGGGTCCTTCGTCCCTTTGGTGGGCCTATTCCTTGCAGGCTGGCTTGTCACTTCAGCTCTGCTGGGTGGCACCTGAGATGCTGAACTGGGCATGCACACACACCTTCCCACGTTGCAGCAAGCGCCACCCAGATACTTGTTTCCAAAAAGGGGCTGGGGCCAGGCCCTTGTACTAGAGTCATGACATCCTCAGCATAGGTAGGTCTCAGAAGTTCCTTGGCTCAGGAAGCTTAGAGAACCCCTTTCTCTGTGTTGGAGTCCCTTCCTGGTTCTCGTCTCAGCCCCAGAAGTCTAAACTTACAGTCCTTGTCTTAGTTACTTTTTACTCGTTGCTGGGACAAATACCCGACACTCAACATGAAAGAAGCAGAGGTTTATTTAGCTCACAGTTTGTGGAGGTTTCAGTCCGTATTCAGCTGGCCCAAGGCTGAGTGGAGCAGGGCAGAGAACATGCAGTTCATGGTGGCAGAGCCGCAACAAAATGGTGGCAGAGGCAGCCAACCAAACAGGGCAGCAGAGCAACAGCTCTCGTCTGTCTCTCTGTCTCTCTTTATATATTCCTATCAGGCTCTTTGCCTTAGGATATCTGCCCTAGAGCACACCCATAGTCCCAGACCTGCTCAGACCGATAATCCCATCAGTACTAAAACACATGATCCCTGTGACCAGTGAGTCAAGTCTCAATCTATAGAAGTCCCTGCCCAATAACTACATGAGGCTTTCAGGAGACCACTAGACGTAAACCATAACAGTCCTAAAAACGCATTATTGAATAAATAATAAAAACACATTATTGGAATTCTACCAAATTCCAATCGACCATTCTCAGTGCGACCCACAGCGATAACAAGGACACTAAAATATATATATAATTGGGGAGCCAAGGGGCCCTAAGTCCAGACATGAAGATGGCTTTCCAGACTCAGGGATGCACCTGGATTTTATTCATTGGAGAAGGGGGAGTGGCTTGAGAAAGGGAATTGTGGGAAGAAGGTGAGCACTGTGAGCTGGGCTAGGTAGGAGGCCTGCATTCACCTCTGCCATATTCAGAAAGGATATGCAAAGGAAGTAATTTGTATTATGCTATTGAGATAGTATCTAATATTTTGGGGGTCTGGTGCTTCAGCTCTGATGTGTAATCTTTCAAGCCCCAGGAGGTCAGAGCCTGTATCTCGAGGCTCGATCCCACCTGACACCATAGAGCACTGGCTCTTCATCCTGTCTTGACCTGGCTCATACTGGGGAGCAGCAGGTATGGGTTATCAGGGAAACACGCGTGCCATCTTCACAAATTACCACCAGCACCTCGGCTAGACCAATACACACTGCTTAAGGCCAACTGAGAGGACAGTGAGAAGTCCTAGCCAGCTCTGTACATTTCAATACAAGGAAATAGGGTCAGGCTCAGCCAAAATAGAGACAGTCACTCTTCTTAAAGGAGAGCTGCTCAGGTGGGCCCCCATATCTGTGCACTTCAGAGATTAGACCAGGGACAGGGTATGGTTAGGAGTGAGTGCTCTGCACGCCCAGTTACCCCTTGAGGTCCCTGCCTTGGCCATGGTGGTGTAGGACCTCTAGGGTGGGTGGACAGTGCTTTGTGCACACAGCTCCCTGGCCTGCAGTGGTGCCCTGTCTGCAGATTCAGCCACACACTCTCAGATGGTCTCTGCATCTGTCCTATATTTCAGAGGGAGAAGATAGCCAGCTATCCCCAGTCAGCACAGGGAAACGGCACAGTAGCAGGCATGGCCCCACTGACCCTAGCCACAAGCAGCATATCCTTCAGCTCAAGAGCCCAGTCGCTCGGCTCTCTGCTTCTCTGTAGGCATCTGGTCCATTTCTGTGGAACATGAGGCTAAGGGCTCAGCCTTGTGTCTATGGGTAAGAGCCATCTCTGGTGCCTGGTGGCAGTGGCTATAAGATGATGTATTTGAGCCAGGCATGGTGGCATATGTCTGTAATCACAGCACTTGGGAAGCTGAGGTAGGAAGAGTTCTCAAGCATTTAAGCCCAGCCTTGCATTACATGGTTCAAGCTCAGCCTGAGAATACACAAGGAGACCCTGTGTCAAAAAGCTGGGGGAAAAAAAAAGATTCATCTGATGCCAAAACAGATCTGCTTAAATTGTGAAGGAGCAGCAACAGCTTGGGGCTGTCATACCAAGGCAAGTCCCAGGGGTGCTAGTGGACAGGGTGGTGTGTGCCTTCAGGTGGAGACTGAGCCTGGAAGGGCTAGAGACATGCGTTTCTGGGCTCTGGGTTGGCACCTAGAGGACAGATGGCAGAGGCAGTGAGCTGTCCTGGGCACCATGACTGGGTGTCTAGATAACAAGATCCAGCTAGAGTGGAGAAGACAGCAGATACCTAAGAGCAGCATTGGGTAGGAGGGCAGCAGCTGCTGGCAGGGACAGACCCAAATGAGGCAGGGTGTGGGTTGGGGTCCTCTGAGATGTACACCCAGGCTGCTCAGATGTAGAGGAGGAAGCCAGCTCTGATCAGAGCATACCCACTAGGACCACAGGGAGCTCCCCCAAGCACACGTGAGAGTGTATAACTACATTCCAGAGTGTCTACAAGTATGTGTTTTGAGTGAGTGTTTGCATCTTTGTGTGTGTATAGATATATGTGAGTGTATGTCAAGTGTGCTTGGTATAAGTGTGTCAAAGTGTCTGAGTGGGTCTTTATGTGTCTGTGGCTGAGTGTGTATCTGAGTGTGAGTTCATGTGTTTGGGTGTGTCTGAGTGGGCTTGGTGTATGTTTAAGTGTGTCTCAGTATGAGTGTATCTGAGCAGGTTTGGATGTCTCAGTATGTGGCTACAACTACGTCTCTCTGGGTATGTCATTGTATGTTTGGGCATGCTAGTTGTGTCTGGGTGAGTAGGTGTGGGTGTAATTTGGGTATATGGTGGATGTGGATTGTCTGGGCTGGGTGAGTGTGTGTAGGAGGGTCTAAGTGTACATTAGGTGTGTCAGTATGTCTAGGTGTGGGGCTGGGGAGATAGCTGTGTGGCACAAGTGCCTGCCTGGCAAGTACAAGGTTGTGAGTTTGAACCCCGGTCCCGCCAAAGGGGGGAAAAAGTATATCTAGGTGTGTGGGCAGATCAATGTGTTTCTGAGTGTGTCAGTGTAAGTCTAACTTGTCTGAGAGGATCTGAGTACTAGTGTCTGAGTATGTCTAGATATGTCTGAGTATCTGAGTGGGTGCTTGTGTGTATAGGTATGTGAGTAGATGGGTTGGTGTATGTGTGTGTGTCAGAGTAGGTATCTGTGTCTGGATGGATATGTCTATGAGTGTGTATTTGTGTCTGAATGTGTGTGTGTGTGTGTGTGTACATAGGTTCTGGATGTTTTTGTATGTGCCCAGGTATGTCTGAATGGGTCTGGGTGTCTCAGTGTGTATCTGGGTATCTGAGTTGGTTGGAGTGTGCCTTAGTATGACTGTGTTTAGATATGTCTAGAGAGGTCTCAGTGTGTTTGTGTTTGAGTGGGTCTGGGTATGCCTCAGTGTGGGTGGATAGGTGTGTCTCTGTGGCTCTGTTGTGAATGTGAGTGTGCTTGGCTGCAAGTGGATCTGAGTGTGAGAATGAGTAGGTCCAGTGTGCCTTAATGTGTGGATGTGTCTTAGTGTATGTGTCTGAGTGTGTGGGTCTCAGTGGTTGTGTATTGGAGCGAATGGGCCTGGGCATGTCTTGCTGTGTGGCTGGCTGGGTCTTTTAATGACTGAGTTATATAGGTGTGCGGGTGTGTCTGAGTGGGTCTCAGCATAAGTGTATGTTTGCATGTGTCTGAGTGGGTCAGACATGTGAGTTTAGTGCTAAGTAGAGAGCTTGACCTAGAGATCTGAGGGGCAGCCTAAAAGCAATTGAAGCATTCTGCAGATCCTGCTCATACAACACAGCCCTGTGGCCTCTGACCCCAGCCTGCTGCCCTGGGTCCAGAACCCCATTCTGCAGCACAGCCCCACTGTGATTGGAATAGGGCATGGCTCTTCCCTTGCTGGTTATCCTGGAGATGGAGATGAGGAGCTGGGCCCCTTCCCCCTCCTTGAGACCATGGACGGGGTGGGGGGGGAGGGTGAAGGCCGGGGCAGACTGCACCCTTCAGTGTTGATTTAGAGGATTGGGAAGGTCAGGAAGTGGGGCAGGAGGAATGGAGTCGACTATATTTTCCTTAGAGAAATAATTCATGAGGCCTGGCATCCTGAGGACCCTCATGCAGGCAGGGGCAGAGGAATCCATTGTTCATGGCTGCCACACCATGGGCTGTATCAGCCCCCACCGGGGCATCAGGCAGCATGGCTGGCCAAGGTCACGCTTCGTCGTGGCCTGAAGCTATCCCCCCTCCAGTGTCTCCCTCATGCCTAGGGCCCTCCCTGTCTTTCCATACAGGGGAGGAGGTTGCTGGGCAGTGGACTGCAACTTGCCTCCAGGCTGAGGTGGATCCCCGGGCAGAGCCACAGAACCCTATGTGTGGGCTTGTGGGTATCCTGCAACTCAGAGCGAAGTCCCTTGCAGTGAGACTAGGTAGAGCACAGTGTGTGGCCCCAGGTTGGAGGATTTGCACAGCCAGGCCCCCCGGTTCACTTTGCACAAGCCTGCTGACCCCAAAAAGGGGCCAGCAGAGAGCAGAGTCTGGCTCCCAGAGGCAGCCACAATGGAGGGTGCTGTGGGGTAGGAGCTGGGCGCATTCTTGAGGAAATGAGCATGGCGCTGCTCACTGTGTGGCTTCGGGAACAGTGTTCTCAGCCCTCTGAGGGAGGGAGTCGCACACAACCCACTTCTGGGTCACCAGGTTAGCAGACACATAATTCCTGATTTCAGTCAGGCTAGCCCAGCATCTGTCCAAGCTGTGAGGGGAACAGCTTGCCCTGGTAACCCGAGGGGTCTCTGAGCTCCGACAGCTTTCTGGGCAAGGACAGTGGGGGCTGCTGCTGCTTCAGCCCCTCTGGTTCCAGGATGGGTGGATAAAGGCTGGGGGCAGGGCTGGCTGGCTTGGGGCTGCTCCAGGGTTCTGGCAGAAGGCCCTTGCAGGGAAGCGGCTCCCTGTCTGAGGCCTCAGAGAAAAAGCCACAAGCTTACAGACCCATCTCTGTCCCACACCCAAGAGATCTCCAAGGGCCTGCTTCTCTGCAACTCAGTTTACCTTCCTTGGTGCAGATGGAATATGGGGTCTAGGCTTTGGTCCTGGCAGCTTATTCTATGGTAGTAACTCAAATCCCTAACACAGATCCTCTTCCATGTGTGGAAAAAAAAGGTGTGTGTGTGTGTGTATGTGTGTGTGTGTGTGTGTGTACATGGGAGAGGGACCCCAAGGCATCAGCCTTACCTCCTGCACATCTGAAGGCAGGATCCTGCACATCTGAAGGCAGGATCCCAACAGCCCACCTGTCCCTGCAGAGAGAACTAACCAAGACATCCCCCAGGGCTGATGAAGACCACGTCCACCTTTGCCTGGGCATCCACAGATGTAGCAGGGATGGGAGAGTGTCTGGCCCAAGACAAGGCCCAGATGGGCTGGGGGGGGCTCCCCGCCTCCAGCAGTCCTCTAGCACCCCACCCCTTGCAGGCATCTGCTGGGAGCAGGGGGAGAGGGTCATGGGGGCAAAGCAAACCAGCAAGCTGAAGCCCCCTTGGACGTGCGGTTGATTTGTTGCTGCGGGGGCCACTGCTCATTCTGCAAGAGGGAACGTGGGGTCAGGCAGCCCCACGCTGCACAGGAAAAGCCGGGCCGTGGGGCTGGGGCCTCCAGGCTGTGCTGGGTTGGCTCAGGCCCCATTCCTAGCCTGCATCTATGAGTTATGGCTACAGCGGGCCTGCCTCAGTGGCCCTCAGGGACTCATCCCAGATCCCCAGCAGCCCCAGGTAAGTCAAGCTGCCTGATGTAGTGGAAACCACTCTAGCCAGCAGCCCCCTGTCACCCTCTGGTCTCCTTCTGCAGCACCTAGGGCTTTTTCTTAGTGGCTTGCCTCCACCACATTGTGATCCCAGCCCCAGTGGCTGCAGGTAGCCAGCCATCAGCTGCCCAGGGAGAGGCTCTTTTGTACTGCAACCTAGCCCGGCTCATCTAGAGCCCAAGTTCCATCAAGGTTATGTGTCTGAGACATAGCACTTCCTCCTGTCCTTCTCCAGTTCTTAGTGCACAGGGGAAACCAAAGAAATTAGACTCATGAGGGGCCTGGCACGATGGCTCAGTGGTCTAAAGCACCTGCTTAGGAAAGCTTGGGTGGCTGCAGGGACCCCGGTTCGATCCCCAGGACCACATGCTGCACCAGCTCTGCCCTAAGCTGGCCATAAAAATAAATAAAACAAACAAAAGTTCTGAAACAAGAAAAAAAAAAAATTAGACCCATGAAAGGGAGTTCAGGAGTGATGGTAACTCTTCATCTCCCACCCCCAGACCCCACTTTCTATAGTTCTGAACTATATGTGAACGAACCATTCAAGTCAGGCGGTTGGGTCAGCCATGGGACAGTGGCTGTGTCTAGGCTTCGGCCTAGCATGTTTGGGCCACTCATGGATCAAGTGCATGCCTGGGCATCATTGTCCACCTGTGGTAGTTTCTGCTTGCATGGAATGCCTGGGATATAATAGTCCCCTTTTTCTTTTCTTTTCTTTTTTTTTAAGAATTTTCTATTTTATGGGGCCTGGCAGGATGGCTCAGTGGTCTAAAGCGCCTGCTTAGGAAAACTTAGGCGGCTTCAGGGACCGCAATTCGATCCCCAGCACCACATGCTGCGCCAGCCCTGCCCTCAGGGCAGGCTGAGCCAGCCATGAAAATAAATAAACAAACAAAAAAAAAAAAAAAGAAAAAAAAAAAAAAAAAAATTT
>PVJA010044774.1:0-15989 GCA_004027025.1 Myocastor coypus | reverse complement strand
TCTTCAATGAGATTGAAAAAGAAGCAATCCTTCCAAAATCATTCCTAGAGGCAAGTATCACACTGATACCAAAACCAGAAAGAGATGTAACTAAAAAAGAAAACTACAGGCCAATCTCTCTCATGAACATTGACTCAAAAATTCTCAATAAAATCCTAGCCATTAGAATACAACAAATCATCAAGAAGATTATACATCATGACCAGGTAGGATTCATCCCAGGGATGCAAGGATGGTTCAATATACGTAAATCTATAAATGCAATACACTATATCAACAGAACCAACACCAAAAATCACATGATCGTCTCAATTGATGCCGAAAAGGCCTTTGACAAAGTGCAACACTCATTCATGTTCAAAGTCCTACAGAAAATTGGAATAGAGGGCCTCTACCTCAACCTGATAAAAGCCATCTACAACAATCCAACAGCTAACATAATTCTAAATGAAGAAAAACTGGAGTCTTTTACTCTCAAATCTGGCACAAGACAAGGATGTCCTGTATCACCACTCCTATTCAGTATATTTCTGGAATCATTAGCTACAGCCATTACAGAAGAAAGAGAAATAAAAGGAATAAGAATAGGTAAAGAAGAAGTAAAACTTTCACTATTTGCAGATGACATGATAATCTACTTAGAAGACCCAAAGAACTCCACCAAAAAGCTACTGGAATTAATACACAACTTCAGTAGCATAGCAGGTTACAAAGTCAACACAAAAAGTCAGTAGCATTCCTCTACACACATGAGAAACACATTGAGAGAGAAATTAGAGATACAGTACCTTTTATGATAGCACCGAAGTAAATGAAATACTTGGGCATTAGCCTAACTAAGGAAGTAAAAGCCCTTTTCAATGAAAACTACAGCATTCTGACAAAAGACATCCTAGGAGATTTCACATAATGGAAGAATATTCCCTGCTCCTGGATAGGAAGAACCAACACCGTGAAGATGGGCATACTCCATAAACTGTTACACAGATTTAATGCAATTCCAATCAAAGTATCATGAACATACCTCACGGACCTGGAGAAGTCATTGCTAATATTTATTTGGAACCAAGAAAGACCCAGAATTGCAAAGACAATTCAGGGCAACAAATGTAGGGCAGGAGGCATTACAATTCCTGACCTAAACTTACAGTAGAAAGCTACAATAATAAAATCAGTATGGTATTGCCAAAAAAATACAACTGAGGATCAGTAGAATAGATTAGAAAGTGCAGAAGCAAATACAAACACACTCAGCCACCTTATTTTTGAGAAAGGGGCCAAACACGCTTACTGCAAAAATGATAACCTCTTTAACAAATGGTGCTGGAAAATCTGGCTCTCTACATGCCGAACAGTAAAACTTGACCCAAGTCTATCACCATGCACTAAAGTCAAAATGGACTAAAGATATAAACATTAAAAGAGAAACACTAAATCTCCTGGAAGATAAAATGGGAGAAAATATTGAAGACATCGGGGTAGGCAAGAAGTTCATGGACAGAAATCAAATTGCACATTTAATACTTGAAAGCATCAACAAATGGGACCTTCTCTGGCTAAAAACTTTTACACTTCGAAGAAATTACCAACAGAATGAAAAGAAAATCCACAAATTTCAAAAAGTTTTTAACTAATAAATATTCAGACAAAGGTCTTTTATCGAGAATTGACAAATAACTAAAAACTTTTAGGGTACCAAAATCCAAAGACCTGATCCAGAAATGGGCATCTGAGATGAACACACATTTCTTGGAGAAAGAAATTCAGCAAGCCTGTAAATACATGAAGAAATGCTGCACATCGCTAGGCATCCGTGAAATGCGATTTAAAACAACACTGAGATACCATCTCACCCCAGAAGAGTGGCTACCATAAAGAGATCAACCAGCAATAAGTGCCGGAGAGGCTGTGGGGAAAGAGGAACTCTTCCTCACTGCTGGTGGGAATGTAGATTGGTGCAACAATTATGGAAAGTGGTATTGAGGATCCTTCGAAAACTAGAACTGGAAATCCCATTCAATCCCGCTGTTCCCCCACTGGGAATTTTCCCTGAAGAAATGAAAACATCATACCATAGAAATATCTGTGCACCTATGTTTACAATGGCCCAATTTATAGTAACCAAATCTTGGATACAACCAAAATGCCCATCATTTGAAGAATGGTTGAAAAAAAGTGGTATTTTTATACAATGGAATATTACTGAGGTATAAAGAATGATAAGCTGGAAGAGTTCATATATAAATGGATATATATTGAACATATACTCATAAGTGAAATAAACTAGACCTACATGTGTAAATATCATATAGTCTCTCTAGTGTAAGAAGTATAAAGAAGAATTAAAAATTTAAGAGCATAAAACAGCTGAATGTGTTATGGATTACACAACGAAGTAACTGGAAGCAGATTAGAGAGGAAACATAGCAGGAGCAAAACCATACACTTTTGTACACAGAATGAATCAGATATGGGTCCTAAGAACCTTGAAAAGGTTCATCACATTGATCATAGCACCATGCAACACTAAAACTATGCTTGGAATGCATGCCATTCTCATCTTTTTGATGTCTACTGCTCCCAATGTAAACTCACTTACTGTTATACTCTCTCTCAAGTAAATGGTTGGTTAACAACAACAAAAAAGGGTATTAATTGAGAGTAAGATACGTGGCAAAATGCCATAGGCTCGGCGGGCTACAATTTTGTACATCCTTGGATTTCTAAATGCCTGCATAATAATGTATAACTGCTTTCATCTCATTCTATAGAGTTATTAGAATATAATGATTGTCAGAAATTATCAATTTCAAGCTAATTCAAAAATGTTTGATATTCAGAAAGACAGTGATGTTAAGCTCAATTAACATATGTTGTATTGTAATAATGTCATGAAGCTTCTCTGCTGGAGGGTTGAGAATGTAAGTTAACAGACCAAAAATTGGAGAAAAAGAAGGACTATGAGGGTTGCCAATATTTTGGCCCTAACCCTTCCAGGTCAGTAAGGACTCAGGACATAAGAGAACCTGTGCTGTAATATCCTATAACTCCAAGGTGTCCCAAATTTTCTGGTCAAGGAGATTATGGGAGCTCAGAGGAAAGGGATAAATGAACTATAGTGTGGAGAATAAGGAGAATCACCCCCCCAAAGAAAAATTCTCTCAGGATTTCACAGAAAGCAAATTGGTCAAGCAATGGTCACAACTCAACCCAGAGGCTGACACTGAGAACAGTTCTACAAAGCACTTGTACATGATTCCAAAGTTAATCCTGAGTGGATTTGACCTGGGAAGATATAAAAGATAAATGTTTTATTAGACAGGTCTTGCTTTAAGATGCCCTTGATCACAATCACCCAGTGGAAAAGCTTAGTTATGAGGCATAAAACACAGAACTAGATTAGTATGATGAACTGAAAGAGGCTTAAATCAATTTCCAACATTACCAGTTTCACCGGTAACTCCCTGCAGTTATGGAACATTAGACTATGTATACATTTTCTTCCTCTCAGTTCAAAGAGAAGGATTTTTTTCTTTCCTTATCAATATCAATTAGAAAATGTATCATGGCTGCACCCTGTGCTCTATATTTCTATTGTAAGGACAATATGCACTGTGTCAATTATTGCGAACATACTATTAATGTGTTGTGTAACTATCATATTGGTATTTCTTACTAAAAGTAATTTAAAAATAAACTGTTTTGAAACTCTCATTGCTATTTGTTTCTCACTAAAATTAACAAAATAAAAGAACTTCTGAGGATGCTTTCTCAACCATATAATTGCATTATGCACTTAAGGTAGCACTTATTTTGGTATTAAAGAGTGTAAGGAAGTACTTTATGGTTTCTATAGAAATTGCTAGCCGGGCGTGGTGGCTCACGCCTGTAATTCCAGCACTTGGGAGGCTGAGGCAGAAGGATCGGTGCAAGTTCGAGACCAGCCTGGGCTACAAAAGTGAGCTCAAGGCCAGCCTGAACTGCATAGCGAGACCCTGTCTCAAAAAAGACAAAAAAAAAAAAAAAAGAAATTGCTATATTTTGTCTTTCAGACAGCTGATCTTAAAACAAATATCTCAGCACCCAAAGCTATGCAAGCTATTGTAAAAGGTCACAAGGTTTGGCCTCCTTGAGGTCAGGTGCTGTGCATAATAGCAGTAATGTGCATTTTGCATAATGGCCACAAATGATAGAGTGATTATACTTTGATCAAGAAGGCACTGCCAAAACCACATTGGAGCCAGTAAACTGGAAATATTGAAAAATTATAGACAAACAGAAAAAATGCGGTAGAAAGCTTGATAGCACGCAATAAGCTGAAAGAGAAAATTAGATTGAAGAAAACCAAACACGCGGCTCTGAACAGAAATCCCTTCAGCAAGGATCTTGCCATTTAAAGAAACATAATGAAGGATTACTAGTAATGGTGAAACTCTGCCTCAGCTTTCGAGGTGCTGGGATTACAGAATTATAGCACTCCACTATGCAGGGCGTTCCTTCTCATAGTGTGTGTGTCACTTTATGAGGAATGGAAAACTATTTTCCACTATTACCCACCATGGCTTCATCTACTCTACATCTTTCTAGTGCTTGGTATTTTCATGTTAAAAGAAGTCATTACATATATGTGTATTCCACATGTATAAGGTGTAGTCCATGTTTTAACATTGTATTTCAAAATAGTTATTTGGAGGCAATTAAAAATGTAACATTTTCTATTTAAAAGTTCACAAATCTGGGGCCAGTGAGATAGCTCCACAGTCTGAAGTGCCTGCTTAGGCAAGCTTAGGCAAAGCACAGGGACTGCAGCTCAATCCTCAGCACCATATGCTGTGCCAGCCCTGCCCCTAGGACAGGCTGAGCTGGCCACAGACACACACACACACACACACACACACACACACACACACACACATCCTAAACAAAAAAAAAGTTCACTAACCTGCTTGGCAAAAACCCTATAGAATATGTTCAGTATTAGCACATGGTATTAAGCATAACATTAAGGAACCTACAGGTTTTAGAAGGTTGTTAATATTTAATTCCTAATGTTTCTTAAAAATTAAGATAAATGCTCACATTTCCCTTCATTTTATAATTAGTTGAGACATAATACATCATAACTTCTTCCACTGGGTGATAACTAGTCTCACAGAGGATGATATGTTCTGAACACCGTTTTTGTCATAGCTGAATCCTAAGCCCTTATAGATAGTAACTGACAGTAAATGCAGGCTGAGCCAATAGAAGGACAGGCTGATACCTGCTCACCCTTCCTAGTTCTAGATTGAGTTACGGGGTACAACCTGCTTGCCTCTATATATCCACACCTTCTGTCCATGTAACTTTGTAATTGCGCCTACAAATAAATATCAGAATGGTCTCTGGGTTTCTGAGCTTTGGCTTTGTCCTGAGACTTGTTTTGTTACTGTGCTGTTTCTAGATGTGGTGGAGGCAGAGTTGCACTGAGCTTGCATAGTTGAGATTATTCTTCTGAATTTTGCAATTATTATGAGCAAAATACATCAGTTACCCTGATGATCCCAAGGCAAGATGGGGAGGCATGGAGAATGCCAATGAGACTACAGACTGAAGCCCATCGTCTACTGGTATTCGCCATAGCAGGAAGGATGGCCCATTCCACCACCAATATGCATTCATTATCTACTGACATTTGCTTATTGCGTATCTGTGACATTGTAGACCTGCACATGATAAGGAGTACATTGACTCTGAAAACTAATGGAGCATTTAGGCAAAGAAATATTAGGAAGTCAAGATGAGAGAAAAGGGTTTGCCAAGTATGTCAGAGGATTAAAGTGTCTGCAAGCAGGCTGAGGGGCCAGGGATTCAATTCCTGGGCCTGCCACCCTGGCCTGCCCCTGGGGCACATGAGAGGACAATTGAGACTGGATGTGGTGGTGCGCACCTGTAATCCCAGCTCTTGGGAGGCTGAAAATAGATGGATCAGTAGGAGTCTGAACTACTAGTGAGACCCTGAACACCCTGTGGACCCTTTACTAAAAAAAAGTAAAAGAAAAAAGATGAGAGAGAGAGAGAGAGAGAGAGAATCAGTCTGAGAATGGAGCAAGAAATGAGTGCTTGGCTAAGCTTGTATAAACAGTTGTAAAATAATTTATATTTCATTGTTCAGTGGTAGAATGTGTGGAGGAAAAAAAAAAACACACACAATAATCCTGTTTAAAATGAAGTTGAGTAGGATGAGATGAGAAACTAGAAGCCTTGAATATAGAACAAGTTTTACAGAGTATTGCATTGGTCAAGTAAAAGGGTTTTAATTTACTACCTGTCACTTTAATTTGGCAAAAGCTAGAGGTCCCCCATTATCATGTACATGCCATTTATTATTCTAAAACTGGCCCTAACCCTAACCTAAAGGTTAAAGCCTTCAGCTTAATGATTCCCACAGTCCCCAAATAGTGATGGCAATCACTGTTGTCACCAATACACACTTATAAAGCACTTAGAGCACCTGGCACCATCCTAAAAATTCAATAAACGCAAGCAAGTAGTAACAGAACTTAAATCCATTGTGCTGTGAGATCAGCATTGGCCATGTGTCTTCTTCATTCCCAGCACTTCAGGAGCACGGTCCCCACGAGTAGCCGTCTGTGGACAGGAGGCCAAGCTGGAAGAGTTCTGACATGGGACGAGCACCCAGAGGCAGAGCGAAGCCGTCGGTGTACTGCGGAGGGCAGCTAGGCGTTAGCTCAGGTTCACACTGATCTTCCAGAACATTTTGATCAGGCATGTGACATGGGCTGGAACAGACACTTAGGGTATGTTATGTTTTGTGTCTAGGTGTCTCCCCAAAGCCTCAGGTCGTCATTGGGGTGGGTTTCTAGAACTTGTGATTAATTCATGATTCAACTATGAGATTATGGGTGTAAATACTGCTGGGATCATGAGTGTGTTACCCCCACCCTGGGCCAGACAGCCTGAAGGCAACATAAGGAAAGAGAGACGTGCCTCTGCTGCTACTGCTGCCGCCACTGTGCCCTCCCTTTACTCTTACTGTTGTCCACTGCCACAAAAGGTTGCTCTCTGCCATGTGCCACTCTACTTGGAGCCAGCCAAGTATGGACTGAAACCTGCACAAACTGTGAGCTAAATAAAGCCTTCCTGGGGCAACCCCCTTGGGTCCCCTTCTGTCCCTCTTCCCAGACAGAAGCTTTCTTTCTCTTAATAAATCTATTTTGCTCATAAAATAAAATAAAATAAAATAAAGCTTTCCTTCCTTGATTTTGTCCCAGCAATGAGAGAAAAATAACAGGCAGAACTGTCCATGAATACAAATTGGTCTGCTAAAATAGGATGGGCAATCCTGGAGAACACTTTGTGGAGAAGAGATCTAGAGCCAAGAAAGATCTCAGAGCTGGAAAATGCAGATCAGCCCAGAGGGCGTTTCCCATATGGGTCCATATTCTGAGCTCCTGGCTTGAAGAGGCAGAGGTGCACCTTGCAAATTGCTATGAAGTGTGAGCAAAGAAAGTGGTGTACTCACACTAACTGGGTGCTGCGTAACCCACCAAGCATGACTTTGGCAGGCTTGTTAATCTTCGGTGATCCTTTTCTCTTTTTTTTACTGGTGATCAAACTCAGAACATTGTCTTTTCCAGGCAGGCACTTAGGCCACTGTGCTACTCCTTGCCCAATTTTCTGTATTTCTTTTCTTTTCTTTCTTTTTTTTGGTCTTTTTGAGACAGGGTCTTGCTATGCACTTGAGGCTGGCCTTGAGCTCACTTTTGTAGACCAGGCTGGTCTCAGACTTGCACCAACCCTCCTGCCTCAGCCTCCCGAGTGCTGGGATTACAGGCATGAGCCACCATGCCCGGCTCTTCTGTATTTCTTAAAGAGAAAAACTAAGCACTTTCTCTACCAGTAATCCTTATCTTTCCAAAAAACTAGAATTCTTATGTTTACTAGTTTATTCTTTAAAGTATTTTTAATTCTTTAATTATATTTTATTGGTAATTTTAATTATTTATTAATAAGCATATATGTGGATTCTATAAAATATATTATATAACATGTAATGATCCTATATACTTATAGTACTTAGGTATACATGTGCTGACTTTGACATGGCTGCTTGATGATAATCATATAAACTATGTGCACATGTATGCATGTATGTTATATGCATAAATACTAGATATGTATCTACATAGATGTGGTGTGGTGTATTATATATTGTGATATATTATCTTTAGTGTTTCATACTCACACACAAACACTTTTATAAAGAGAAGCCATCCTCAGGTATGAAGAATTAAGTCAGAACTCTGAGGATACCAAAATTTATGGATATTCAAGTCTTTCTTATAAGACAACACAGTATTTACTTACACTCCATGTATTTACTCTCCTCTAAATCAATGACTTATAATTACTGGTGCATTATGAATACTCTGTAACTATTATTTTTAATGTATTTGCTTGTTGTGGGTCTCATATGCAGCTCCGACTCATGGCGATCTTCCTGCTCTTATCCTTCCCAGCACTGGGATTATACACCTGCACCACTACCCCTAGACTCTGGCTGGCTCAGTCTACCCTGGGGGCAGGGCCGGTGTGGCATGTGGCACTGGGGATTGAACTGCAGTCCTTGTGCTTGCTCAAGCTTGCCTAAACAGGTGCTTAGTTTGTTAAGCTATCTTGTTGGCTCTGTAACTATTTCTTATACTGCAATGTTGAGGAAGCAGAGACCAGAAAAGATCTGTATGTGTTTAATACAGAGCCAACAATCACCATCATGCTACTCATCATGCAAAGAGCACCTTGCGCCCCCTCTTAGCGTTGGATGTACAGCACTTATTTGGATTATGGCAACATCAGAATCAAACAGAGAACAGTAAAAGGTTTCATTCGGGAGCAAAACCTATTTGGGTTACTAACTCAGTTGATGATGTTTATCATACTTAGGAAGGATTTTTTTTAAAGACCTTGAACTTCAATACCTTCTTTATTATAAGAAGATAAGAAACTAGCATCTTAAAGAAGTGAAAAACAGTAAACAAAGCTTAGGGCGGTTTGTAATCTGTTACTTAGGTATTCCAGAAAACTGGGATTTAAGAAGGTGGGTAACAGTTTATCCTGATTGATGTCTCCACCCTTATTTGAGATGTTGATGATTATCTTCTCCCTTCCTTGTAATACTTTTATTGAACAATTATGTGAACCTAAGTGTTAAACAAATACAGGTCAATAGAGGTTATACTCCTGAATAAAAAGGAGATGCTTCTGGAGCTCTGGGCTCATTCTGAGAGAGACAAATCTCAGGGAGACCTCCGAAGCTACATTCATCGGGTCTTCTCATCATTTCTTTCAGCACTGGGCCATAACATACACATACAACAATGTGACAATGTAATTGTATTTCAGTAGCTTTTTTTTTTTTTTTTTTTTTTTTTTTTTTTTTTTTTTTTTTTTTTTTTTTTTTTTTTTTTTTTGTCTTTTTGAGACAGGGTCTCACTATGCAGTTCAGGCTAGCCTTGAACTGACTTTTGTAGCCCAGGTTGGTCTCGAACTTGTACTGATCCTCCTGCCTCAGCCTCCCAAGTGCTGGGATTACAGGCGTGAGCCACGACTCCTGGCCTCAGTAGCATTTTTTTAATTCATAAACTTTAGAGGATTTTTTCCGCAGAAACAAGGATGTGGACAACATAAGCAGCAAATGGAGAACTGAGAGGCACAGCGCTCAAACGACATATGCTGCAGGGGCAGGACCTGGGAGGCGCTGGAGGCTTCAGTAGGGCACATCCACATGTGGCAGCACTCCAGTGAACCCCACAGGGCTCTGGGTGTGACACACAAGTTTTGTATTTTGGAACTTTGTGGACATTTCACTCAAATATTTTTAATCAATGTTAGTTCCATCTGTAGGTAGAAAATCTTCAGAGCTGGAGGGTCAGCCAGCAGTTTTCTGTGGTGACTGTCAAACAGCACTTATTTGGATTATGGCAACATCAGAATCAAACAGAGAACAGTAAAAGGTTTCATTTGGGAGCAAAACCTATTTGGGTTACTAACTCAGTTGATGATGTTTATCATACTTAGGAAGGATGTTTTTTAAAGACCTTGAACTTCAATACCTTCTTTATTATAATTTATGAAGTTTTTGTAAATGATCTTTCTCTCTAAAACTCCTATTAACCAATACATAGCTATTCCTGTGTAGTTACTGAAGTGCTAGAAATTAGAGTACTGCTCTAGAAAAGAGGCCAGCACGTGAGACCGTGGAACAAAAAATGAGGCATTAAGGGCTAGGAAGTGAATACATAATACTATGTAGCAAGATGACACTTCTACCTCTAGAAAGGGGGGGGGCTAAAGTCAGTCTAACTTATGCTAGTACTGTTCCTAGTTGTGTTAGCCGGCCTTTTTTGATGGAGCATCTCCAGCAGTTTTTTAGAACTCGTCTCATATTTTTAGCTATACTATGCTTGCAACTTATTACCAATAATACGATTTCAATGATGATAGCAAAGAGAATAAATACATAAACAAAGCATGGAGCTGCAGGACAGTTAACATGTAGCTCGTGCTCTTCTGTCCCTCACTTTTCTACACTCGGCTATATATTGTTTTCCTACGGCAGGATTTTTGTTTACTTTATTGCTACTATTGTGTTTTTAAATAAAATATTGTATTTACTTAGAAGCATTCAGAATGTCAACAAAACAATTGCTTCTTTTTTTTTTTTTTTGCAATTACAGTGTGGTATTCAGTTACAGAACAATAATTATTTTGTATAAGCTGCATTAGAGAAAACTGAAGATAAAAAACTGCCATCCCATATAAAACAAATTTGTGCTGTGCCACTGTTTATTGTAACCATTCTTCCAGGATCTTTTTTGTTTTGTTTTTTGCTATACCAAGGATTGAACTGAAGACCTTGTGGTTGCCAGGTAAGGGCTTATACCACTGAGGAACCGGCCAGCCCTCTCTGGATCTTATTGTAACACGTTTACTTCTCCTTTAATCTACTGTTAATTATTAGTTCGACAAATACGTAATAGTGACTCCCATTTCCGGGATGCAGTGGCTCACAGGAGTGAAAAGCAAAGCGCACTGCAGCATCAAGAACTTTCAACTTCAGCTCCTGTAGCTGGAGACATTTCATACAGTGAGAAAATGAAAATAAGAGCAAAGGATTTCATAGAAATAGAGAAAAGGTATTTATTCCCCTTCTCTCCAAAACTGTTACCTGCTCTTGTCTGCTACAAGCAGGGGAGGGCTGACTGGCATTTGTTTTTGACAACTTTTACACTCACTGTTATCTGAGAGGTTCTATCTATTAATTCTTGGTAGTCTTTCATTGCGTTTTTGTTTTCATTTGAGGCTGCAAATATTGCTTTAATCTAAGACGGAGACAGATGAGTGAAACTATATTACTACTTTTTAGGATTAGGCTTATTTATTTCTTTGAAATTTTGAGCTATTTGGAAGAGCACAGATTATCTGCTATTTACAGAAGAAGATGCACAGGATCTGATGACTTAGATAAAACATACAGGGCTATTAGCCGACACTGAAGTGGGCACTCAGCCCTGTGTCCTTGTGAACACCTCTTGATGCAGGCCCCGGTATTATGACTTGAGGTACTGTGAAATTCTCTCTATGGGCTCAGGCTAATGCACAGTTTCATTTGCCTAAGACCATTTTTTCTGGTCACTTTTAAATTTAGTCTGGTATGCTGTGGTGTATTGTTTGCTGCTATAGCTTCTGAAAAAATATTATATCACCTTGCAAACACTTTGGAGACAAAAGATTCATTTTTATTTTTTCTATTTTCTATCTCTTACATTCATTTTGAGATAAATTTGGGGTTTCATCACTAATTTACAGATAATAAGATAAAGCAAAGTGTACCATAGCTACAAAAGCCATCAAAAACCATTAGCATTTTGCTTCTCCATTGTATGAAAATATCCCATCTTTTTATCTCGTCAACTGATGGGCTGGGTTTTTGAAAAGATTTAGCTATTTCAAATTGTGCTATTAGAAACATGGGTACAAACTATCATTGTGGTGTGATGATTTCATTTCTTCTAGAAAAATATACAGAAGGGGAATAACTAGGTTAAATGAGATTTCTAATCCTAGTATTTTGAGAAATCTGCACACTATTTTCTACAGTGTTTGTACTAGTCTAAACTCACCCGAACAATGCAGATGGTTCCTTTTCCCCCCCAGCCCACCAGCATTTGTTATTGGTTGACTTTTTGATGGTATCCATTTTTTTCTGGCATGAGATGGAATAATTTCTTTTCCTTCCTTCCTTCTTTCCTTCCTTCTTTTCTTCTTTTCTTTTCATGTGTGTATGTGTGAGCAGGGGTTGAACTCAGGCCCTTGTGCTTGTCAGGAAGCACCTAGTCTACTGAGCTATTTCCCCAGCCCCGAGATGGAATTTTGATTTGATTTTAATTTACATTTCTCAAATTACAAATACTGTTGAATATGTTTCCACGTATCTATTTGGCATTTGTATTTTTTCATCTGAGAAGTGTGTATTCATCTGAGATGCCCATTTTTGGATTGGATCTTTGAATTTGGTAAGTAGTCTGAGTTTTTTAAATGTTTTATATGTCCTAGATTTAAGTCCTTTGCCTGAATGACTAAAATTTTTTCCAAATTCATAGCGTCCTTATCCTTCCTCTCTGGTGATGATTTCTTTTGATATGCATTTTTTAAAAATAAGATGAGATTCCAATTGTTGATTCTTTGAAGTATTTTCCATGCAGCTTGATATTTGTTTTTGAACTCTCTACCTACCCCCAGGTTTTCAAGATTTCTACGTACTTCTTCTTCCAGTAAATTGTCTTTCAGTTTTTAATGTTCAGGTCCTTAATTCATTGTGACTTTAGTTTAGTGCAAGATGATAGAACCAGGTCTAATTTTAGTTTTCAGCACGTGAAGAGTCAACTTCTCCAGCACTGTTTGTTAAAGAGGCCTTCTTCCACTGGATATATTTCACCCGTTTGTTATCAAAGATTAGGTGGCTGAGTGTGCTTGTAGTTATGTTTATATCTTCTAACCTTTTCTGTTGATCCTCAGGTTTGGTTATTTTTTTTGTTGTTGTTGTTGCTGTTGTTGTTTGTTTTTCTGGTACCATGCTGATTTCATCACAGTATCTTGGTAGGATAATTTTAAGTTGGGGATTTTAATGCTTCCTGCCTTTCCTTTATTGTCCAGGATTACTTTTGCTATTGTAAGTCTCTCTTCTGGTTCCAATGAATTTTAGGAATATTTTCTCTATATCTGTGAAGCATACTAATTATATTTTAATTGGGATCACATTAAATCTTTATTACAATTTTGGGAACATGGGCATTTTCAGTGTTGATTTTTCTTATTCATGAGTAAGGAATATCTTTCCATTATACTCTCCAATCTTTTTTTTTTTTTTTCAGAATACTATACTTTTCAACGTATAGATCTTTTACTTTCTTTGTTAGATTGATTCTTATATCTTTCATTTTTGGATACTACTATGAAAGATATGGTTTCCCAAATTTCTCCTCTAATGTGTTTGTTATTCATGCTATTGATTTTTGAGTGTGTATTTTGTATCAAGCTGTGCTACTCAATTTAGCAATGAAATTTGTAAGTCTTTCGGTGAAGTTTCTGAAGTGCGTTGTGTAGAGCGTCATGTCATTTGTGAATAATAATAATTTCACTGTTTTCTTTCCTATCTTTATTCTGTGCATTTGTCTCTCTTGTCAAATGTTTCCAATAGTACACTAAGTATGAGTTGTGACAGTGGACCTCCTTATCTTGTTCATGATTTTAAAGTCGAAGTATTTAGTTTTTGTCCATTTAGTATAATGTTAGTTTTTTGTCATAATGGCTTTTTTTCCCTTTCCCTCCCTCCCTTCCTTTCTTCCTTCCTTCCTTTCTTTCTTTCTTTCTTTCTCTCTTTCTTTCTTCCTTTCTTTCTATCTGCAGTACTGGTGACTGAACTCAGGCCTTTGCACTTGCCAGCCAAGCATTTATTCTATGGAGCTATCTCCCCAGCCCCTGTCATAGATGCCTTTTACTCTGTTTTTTCTTCATCATGAATGAGTGTTAGGCTGTGTCAAAATCTTTTTCTGCATCTATTGAGATGGTCATGTGAATTTTATCTTTACTTCTGCAAATATAAGGTCTTATAATTATTGATTTACGTACATTAAACTATCCCCATGTTCCTGGGATGAATCCCACTTGGTCATGATGTATAATCTTCCAGATAATTTGTTCCATATTGTTTGCTAGTATTTATTAAGAATTTTTAAAATGTATTTAGTACACGATCTACAAGGTCTCACTATACAGATCAGACTTGTAGTGATCCTTTCTGTTTTCAGCCTCCCAAGTGCTGGGATTACAGGTGCGAGCCATCATACACTGTCTTGTTCACCACCTTAGTGTGCCCTGCTAATGCACCCAGATTTGCACCTATATTTGTTAGGGAGATTGGTCTTTACACACACAAGATATTTTTCTTTTAACAATATTAAAATGCATCGAGAAACCGCACCGCTGGTAGCCAAGCCCGCGCGCCCGCCGCGGGTAAGCTGCCTGCGCCCCTCTGCCCTGACTCTGCGTTCCTGTGACTAACTTCCTGTTCCAGTCCCGACCAAGTCCCTGCCTAGCCCAGCCCGCGCGTCCGCCGCGGGTAAGCTGCCTGCGCCCCTCTGCCCCGCCTCTGTGTTCCTGCGACTAACTTCCTATTCCAGCCCCGACTCGAGTCCCAGCTGGAAGCGGAGCCCGCGCGCCTGCTGGGTCAGAATCCTTGGCCCGCCTTCCCCCCCCACCCTTTTCTTTCTTTTTTCTCTTTTTTTGAACCCCTCCAGCCCAAGCTCCAGCACCGAACCCATCAAACATCTTGTCTGGCAACCGATCTGGTCCATGAGCCTACCAGGACTACTCAATCCCAAAGCTCCACCTCCACCTACAGACCACATCCGCCGGGATTCACAGAAGCTAGCAGCCAGAGCTCCGGCACAGAGTCAGGAACCTCTGTAGAGAAACCAGCTTGGAGTCTCCAGACCAAACGCCCATGGACACAGCATAACGCCACCAAAGTGCAGAGGCCACTTCCATACAGAATGATAACAACAAGTAGTAGGAGGCAATCTCAGGACCCGTGCCTACCCAAACCAAGTACAGAAGACACTATCATGGAAGAAAATAGGAACCACATAGATGAAACTTCTGAATTGGTAGCATCTGAAGCAGACACACAAGTGCAGAAACTTATAGAGCAACGGAGATCACAGATAACATCTGAAGTAAAAAAAGAAATACATGAAGTGGAAAAACGGCTGGAGAAACGTATGGAGGACATTAGAGCAGAAGTAATATCTAAATTTGACAAAGACATACCTAAATCAATAGCATCCCAAGGAGGGGAACAACTACACAAAAGTAGAAAGGAGAACAGAACAGAAATAATCTCTGTATTAGAGAGAGAAAGGATAAACATAATGATAGACTTCAATACTATTAAAGAAGACATCGATAATAAATTAGAGGAGAATAGAAAAATGATGGACTTCCTGATGGAGCAATATAGGAAGACATAGATCACATGAAACAGTTTCAAAGAGATATACAAGAAAATAAAACCTCGATCACAAGTTGGCAGAGCCGAATGAACGAAAATGAAGATAGAGTTTCCAACATTGAAGACACAGTTGCAGCCAGTGAAAGAGTAAGAAAGAATCTTTTAAAAACAACCAGAATGCAGGAAAAAATAATTCATCATCTGCAAGACAATGCAAAAATGAACAACGTGAGATTAATGGGAATCAATGAGAAAGAAGGAGTCAATACAAATGATATAAAAAGAATATGGGCAGAAGTAATAGCAGAAAACTTCCCAAATTTGAGGAAACAATCAGACATTCAGGTAACTGAAGCCTACAGAACCCCAAATAACATCAACCCAACTAAAAACACGCCAAGACATATAATAGTCA
>PVJA010044772.1:0-16004 GCA_004027025.1 Myocastor coypus | reverse complement strand
CATTTTTGTAGCTTTATTAAATAATACTGCCTCCTTGGGGCCGGGCGTGGTGGCGCACGCCTGTAATCCCAGCACTTGGGAGGCTGAGGCAGGAGGATCGATGCGAGTTCGAGACCAGCCTGGGCTACAAAAGTGAGCTCAAGGCCAGCCTCAACTGCATAGCGAGACCCTGTCTCCAAAAGACAAAAAAAAAAAAAAATAAATAAATAAATAAAATAAATAAATAATACTGCCTCCTAGATAAAACAAATCCAATACACAAATGACTGAAATAAAGGGTGAAAGATATATCCTTTTCCCTTGCATTTTCATCCAAGGAACTCTCTACAAAAGATCTGAAGGCTTAAATATGATTCCCTAAAATAACCAGCCAGCAGTTCTGCAAAGAAGAAACCAAAATAAATATATCTTCTTAGAAGTCAGTTATAATTTCCCTTCTGATTTTTTCTCCTCTTTTGAATAAATGTTCCTTCATCTCTGCTCCTCCTTGTCCCCATTCCACCTCCGTGGGGGAAGAGCCAAACTTTCTGGTAAGGTACTTGCCGTCCTCTTCTTGGAAACGGAAGGGTGCTATTTGAGATGCTTCTCATGCAGATATCTTTAGGAGACTGACAAGTCAATGGCTGAAGATAACGTTAGCACAGAAAATATCTCTACATCATTGCTCTGAATCGGTCTAGTTTCGTGTTAGATAAAAATAATAATATAAATGCATTGTACCTCTAGTTCAGATGAACTGCTCAGGACTTTGATTTCTTTTTTTCTTCTTCAAAGAAATCAACAGTTTACTTCTAAGGAGGTTGGCTTGCTTTTTAAATAACATGTTTAGGTTATGCTGATGCTTCGTTGTGAGGCTGGCCTTTGTGCCATGGTTGCTATGTTCAGTCTGGACAGATTGAACCCCTTGCTCATCTGTAGGTTGAAATATAGAGGGCAGGGCTTTTGTTGCGGACGATGTTGACTTCAAGTCACAATGCTTTTCAAGTCACACATTTATTTAGTGAGAATTTGTAACAGGTGTGGTAAGTGTTAAGAGTCCTTTTTTCTATGGCTAGTACTTCTTTCCCCATTCTTAACATTTCCAGTATAATTACCACAACCAACCAACCAACGTTGGTGCATTCCTATTAGCTGAAACCCATATTTTATTTGGATTTCCTTAGGTTTTCCTCATGCCCCTTGGGTGTCCTAAGGCACCATCCCTTGGTCCTCATGTGTCCTATAGGTTCCTCTAAGCTGTGAAGGCTTCTAAGACTATTATTATAATTTTTATTGTCACATAATTCAATTCCAGTGGCCATTTACAATAAAACACAGTATCCTGGATTGAAAGCTTCCCTACTCAAAAATCACAAAGAATATATACCACACTTTGTTGGTGACTCACAGCAATAAATATATTTTTATTGTTGCAACATATTTAACTTAACAAGCTTATTCTTCTCAGTTGACACCTATATTAAATTATTCTAACGTCACTAATGAACTGTCATATATTCTATGATGAGGAGGAGATTATATATTCCATAATGAAGTGATTGTTCTCTGATAAGATGGTGGCTGTATAATATTTTAAGAAAACAGTTCAGGTTGAAAAAAATCAATGCAGAAAGTAATCAAATAGACACTGATGTATCTCAGTTCACCAAAGAAATAAGACTTCATAACCTGGCAAAAGTAAACATGATTTGAAAGTTTAATTATATTTTAATTAAAATTGCCTGTATAGTGCTGGTTGAGATGGCTCAGTGGTGTAAAACACTTGCTTAGGCAAGCTTAGGCAACCGCAGGGACCACAGTTCAATCCCCGGCACCACATGCTACACCAGCCCCACCCCCAGGGCAGGCTGAACCAGCTATAAAATAATAAAATAAAATAAAATAAAATTGCCTGTAACCTTAAACAACATGTAGCTATTTAATGTATTTTTATTTTTTTAAAATAGATGTCAACTTCTCTCTCTCTTTTTTTTTTTTAGAAGCTGGCTCAGCCTGCCCTGTGGGCAGGGCTGGTGTAGCACATGGTGACGGGGATCGAACCGCGATCCCTGCAGCCCCCCAAGCTTTCCTACGCAGGCGCTTTAGACCACTGAGCCATCCTGCCGGGCCCCCTTTAATGTATTTTTAAATGCATGTAAATGATCCCATACCTTGTTCTTTTTGTAATTAACTATATATTTCTGGTATTTTTATGTACTGCGTTAGTTTATTTTCACTACTACATAATTCAATTATAGGAGAATAGTATAATTTCCCATTATTGTGTTGATGACCGTTAAGCTTGTTTTACTTTTCAATATAGATACTACTGTCATGTAGTATCTAGTACTATGATGAAGCCAATTTCTCTGGATAGGTTTTTGTTTTGTAGCTATGGATCTTCCCAAACCCCACCTCACTCTCTCGGGTCCCTCTTTGTATTCAACCACCCAACATGGGAAGTTACTATGATTTAGCATGCCAAGGTAGTTTATCATTTATGGCATCGTACACATGCTCACAGTATTGAAAACGTATAACTGTTACAGTTTACGTCTAGTTGTCCCCCCAAAGCCTCACGTAGTCATTGCCCAGGGACTTCTATAGATTGAGACTTCACTCATGAGTCGCTGGGATTATGTGTTTTAGTACTGATAGGATTATTGGTCTGAGTAGGGCTGGGACTATGGGTGTGGTCTAGGGCGGATATCCTAAGGCAGAGAGTCTGATAGGAATAGAAAGAGAGGCAGAGAGACAGATGAGGGCTGTTGCTCTCTGCTCCCTTGGTTGTTCCAGTGCCTCTGTCATGGTTGTTGCTGTTCTGCCACCATCAACTGGATGCTCTCTGACCTGTTCCACTCAGCCTTGGGCCAGCCAAATAGGGACTGAAACCTCCAGTAACTGTGAGCTAATAAATCTTTCCTTCCTTCATCTTGCATGTCCGGTACTTGTCCCAGCAATAAGTAAAAAGTAACTAAGACAGGCTGATTTCACTATCTCTACATTATGAAGGAAGAGTCTTGTTTGGTGAGATCTTTAGTACTGATTTATTTTTTAAATTTATTTACATACAGAAATAGAATAATGATCACCTTGTAATCCTATCATCCAACTGTGTACTTTATTGTAGGGTTTTCACACTATCAAACTAAACCCCTGTGGTAAAATCACATTAGTACTCAAGTCACAAGCACTTACATACGCATGTGCACACACATAGATTCACAATTGGTTTTCAGTATTGATGGACTGAGTATTTGCCAAGTTGCTCACTCGCCAAAAGTTATTTGTCACTTCAGAACCAACACTAATGTTACCTTTGCAGGCAGGGGCAGAACATGAAACAGTTGGACAATTCAACTCTCACATTCCCAGCCATGGCTAAGCAGGCTGATGCGATACCTTTTCACTTACGCTGCAAACAAATGTCCCTTTCCTTGTCATAGTCTATGCCTTTTGTCATCATTATGCCTTTTGTTATTGAGTTTGCTGCTTCAAATAGAGCCCGAGAGCCCCGATGTGCTTAGCCAAGGGTTTGCATGGCTCAGTGCCAGCAAGTCAGTGTCTATTAAGTCAGCTCTCTTCACATAAAACACAAACAAAATAACCCTGAAACACTGATCATTTGGTGAAAATTCTGCACCTCAGAGAAAACCTAACCCTGACATTGCCTTAGAGGAATAACATTTTAGTGTGCACTAATTCAATACTCAGTGTCTTCATGGATCATAACTATTAATGGGAATTGGCAGAGAATGAATTCCATATTGTGAAGAAAGTTCTACTTTGCAAAATTTTTCTTTATACATACATGATTGTGATAGATACGATTGTGAGTGCATGCATGCATGTGCGTGTTTATTGCCCACTTTGGCTCATGGTAGAAATGTGCTTATGATCTATAATAATATTTAAGCTTAATTTTTCAGGGGTTAAAGATTGTGTACAAAAAAAAAAGATTGTGTCCATCAGTGAAACTAACCTAGAGGTCTAGCAAGTTGACCTCTCGAAATCACTTAAGAACACAACAAAAAAATGCATTTGAAAAATTTAAATAATGTTCTAGAAATAATGGTTGCATTTTGTGTCTTTTTAAATGTATTTACTACAGGGCCTGCGGGGTCTCACCACACAGATGGGACTCATGAAAATTCTCTTGTTTTCAGCCTCCCAAGCTCTGGGATTACAGGTAGGTGCCACCATGCCCCGTCTCAGGGATGGAACCCTGGCTGCTGTGCTCTGCCTAAGCAGGCACATTAGTTTGCTGAGCTATTTGGCCAGCACTTGTTTTTGTTTTTAAGACAGGGTATCACTATGCAGTTCAGGCTAACCTTAAGCTGTCAGTGATCCTCTTGCCTCAGCACCTGGGGTCGAACTCAGAACCTTGTGTTTTCCAGGCAGGCACGTATACTGCTAAGCTCTATCCCTGGCCCCAGTGGCTGTATTTTGAAGAGTCCAAACAAGGTCTTCATGTCTATCAGCAGTTCTCAATTCCACTACGTTTCTTTAGGGGCCTCAACATCTAAGATTAGTACATCCAAAAGCTTAGAAATTCTCGAGGTGTCAGGGCCACTTCAGGGCTTTGCTTTAGGTCTCTTCTGCTCCAAGTGAAGTGGACTTAATTCTCCTGGGGAAGAGAGCTAGAAAGATTCTTTCCACATGATTTCTTCTGCCTGAGAACAACTCTGGGGAAAATACAATCAGGGGAAGGAGAGCAGGAAGATTATACGAGCTCCTCAGAGAACAGCCTGCTTGATGTTGATCTGCAAGGCACTCGTTAGGTTGTTAGTGTTTAGAGCATATCTAATGCTATTCAGGTCAACACTTGGAGTCCATAAAATTTAAATTATACAAACATTTTTTGGATCTCCTTATTGGATCTCATGTTCCCTTATTATCTCCTCTTTAATATCCAATACTAATATCCACTAAAAGAGATTTTATAAACCACTGTGGCAGAACGTCTAATGTCTTTAGATTGCCCTAATAAAGACTGAAAAATAATCCTAAAGCTGGCACTATGGACAGAGTGGAAACAAACATGACTTGAGATTTGTATTTGATCAGTTGCTTACCCTTGCATCATCTAGACTGACTTTATTCATAGTGCGTTTCAGCCCATCAGGAAAACAATGCCAAAGCCTTTGAAGCCTTGTTTCATTTCATTATGTTGTATCATCTTTGGCTTCATCTTTAAAGTTCAGTTTTGAATGTTTCTTCTTAGGTAGAAAACACTTGCCCTGAAGGGATATCATTAACGCTATCAAGCGAGTAGGTGCTAAGGGATGCAAGACACTCTCCCTAAATTATATTAGCCAGTTTTGTTATTGTTTCTGTTGGAATCCCTGCACCTCCCCTGTGTGGATTGGCCCGTGATGGGCTTTGGCTCTTGACTGGACTCTGCTAAGATGAAACAGTTTCTTTGGTGCGTGCCGTATTTAACATCAGATTGTGGTCCACGGAGTACAGCAGTGCGGTAAAAGCTAGCTGAGTTTTTCTTCGGTTTCCTCAATGGAAAATTTCCAAGTGATTTGCACTCACCCTCTGATCTCCCAAGTTCTTTCTGGTCAGTGACCCTTGGTGAAGTTTGTATATTTTAAGCAGGTGCCTGACTTTTAAAGAATTGTGACTAGAATAAAGCAGGATTTTGTATTTTCCATTCCTAATGTTTCTTGCCTTCCTGCCTGCCTTGCTTACCAGATGGCTTAAATGTGTTCCTGTGTCACTGTCACGTTGAATCAGCTAGACTCTGACCTGCAATTTACCTCGAAGCACTCAAGCCAAAGGAAACAGTAAAGTAGAAGCTAGAGCAAACAAATAGGCCCACACGCTGTATGTGTTTACTGTAATCACCTGTTTAAATGGAGGTGCTGTTCATGCAACGAGGAGCTCATTTTTTTTTCATTTATAAAAACATTCCCAATGCTATCTAACAGCAAGAGTAGTTCTAGCTAATAAGAGAGCTTGCCTCAAGGGAGATAAGCTTGAGGCATCACCCTTAGAGTAAAGGAGAGGGCAGAAGAGGGGGGACTTGTACGCCTCTGAACATTATGTAGTAAAATGTGAAGAGTATAGAAAATTTAAGATAAAAGCAGAAAAGAAAACAATGAGTTTTTCCTTCCAATTACTTGGACTAAAAGGGAAACACAGCACCCATATTGTTTTTGATGAGAAATTCTTTTGTTACTGTGATTTGCCCAAGAATCAAAGGGCAAGGAGGAGCTAAACATCATCGTTTAGAATTAATGTGTATTTTCCTTCTTTTGCACATAAACAAGTGGATCCTAAGCATTAAGCAATATCTCAAGTTACGGAAGGCTGCAAGAGTGGAGTTAATGGCAGGTAGGGGGTCCCTTGTCCCAGCGTAGTCATACTAGGAGCCATCCAGAGCTAGAGGATACCACACATGATGTAAGTGAGGAATATGGGTGTGCATTATGGGTCACATCAGATGCCAGTGTCAGGGAAGCCCAAGGATTTTTGTTATAATGTTTACAACTTTCAGACCGGTCATAATAAAAAGAATTGCATTGAAACAGAAGACAACGCAAAACAATTCGACCTCATTTCACCACCGGAGTAGAGATTTGAATGACAAAGGGCAGGTTGCTGTTGGAGTCTTTTTTTGGTATTAGGCAGAGATCCAGCTCAGACCCTTGTGCCTGCCAGGCAGGACAGGGCAGGTTGTATGCAGTGATATCATTCTGAAAGTCTTGTACCCAGTGTGAGAACCGCTAGTCGTGTGCTTCTTGTGCATATGTATGCCTGTGCTGCTGTTAATGTGGAGCTGACAAGGTCTTTCCAGGACAGGAGGCTAAATGTTCTTTCAAAATTCCCAGAGGACAAGCTATTAGGAAGATCCTATGTTACAATGAGATCTTACTTTATTAAAAACAAATTTCTGTGTGAAGATAGATCAAGAAGCACATGAGCAGTCAAATTATGGGGTCATGATATGGAGGGCGGTGATTCCTCAACAGAAATCCTGATGACCAGGAAAGTAGTCTACCCTGAGGAGTTTCACCATGGGTGCTGTACTAGGTTATACCCAAAGATGGGACTGGGGGCAAGGGCCACTGACTCTGGGCTTAGATTAACTTTACATAACTCTACTAGAGCTCCTGAGGTCGTCTCCCTGACCTTGGACTTGTGTTGCTGTGAGCCGTCAGCTTGTGGCTGCCAGAGTCTGCTTCAAAAAATGTGTTCTTAATCTTGTCCGCGTTGCTTGGCGTACTTTCATATCTCCCCACTGCCTTTGGTATAAAATCAGAACTTCTCAAGGAGGCTTGGAACGCCTTCCCCAAGCCACCCCCATCTGTATCCCAACCCTTGCTCTCCCTCAAGCCTCCAAATCCCAGCCCCTTTGCACTGCTTGTAACTTCTTGAATGTAGTGTGATCTCTCATGTCTCTGAAGCCCAGTCATCTGTAAGTGCAAGATGTTGCCTTCTGCCTTTCAGACCAATTCCTAGTTTGTGTTTGGCATCTCAGGTCTAGTATCATTTCATTTGTTATTTATTCATCATTGATATTATCCTTGTGGATAAAGATAAGTAAAGCATGAGTAAAGCATGCTCTTACCCTGAACCACAAAGTCAACGATGATAGATAAAACAAAACAAAACAAAAAACCAAAGAGAGAGAAATGAGCTATTTATTGACCTGCACACAGGGTTTAGTAGGTTGTAAGAGGAGAACACATACTATTATTTGATTTATCCACTAATATTAATGATAGTCCCCACTCAGTGCTTCCATACTCACTAAATGCCGTATATTTATAACATTTGAATCCTAATCAATGGTCCATTTTCTTTCCCAGTGGGATTCATGCCAATGATTTCCAAAAATGTGGCCCCCATTGCATCACTGGCATGTGGAGGGCAGCCCCAAATGTTTACTAAATGAATAAATGTAGAAGGGACTATGCCTAGGAAGTGTTGGACATCAGGGTAACCCAGCCAGTGGGAGGAACCAAGCATAGTAGGTTAAACCTACCCATCATTCCAGACATGATGAAATATTCAAGAGCCTTGCAGGGGGTGCCATTTTGTAAGGAGGAGACTGGGGCAAGCAGTGTAAAGATGGAGGATTTTCTATCACCTCATTTTTTTATTTTATTTTATTTTATTTTTTCTTGTTTCAGAACCTTTACTGTTTATTCACTCATTTTTATGGCTGGCTCAGCCCACTCTGAGGGCAAGGCTGGCACAGCATGTGGTGCCGGGGATCAAACCGGGGTCCCTGAAGCCGCCCAAGCTTTCCCAAGCCGACGCTTTAGACCACTGAGCCATCCTGCCGGGCCCCTATCACCTCATTTTAACACTCTGCAACATTTTTATTTTTCTTGAAAATTAAAAAAAAAAAAAAAAATGAGGGCCTAGAAAGAAGAGGAGGAAGAAAGGAAGTGGTTCAGTCTCCAAAGGGAGGAGAACCAGTTCCAGCAGATACAGCTGAACTTGACTGTTGAAAGGGTCCATGTCCCTTACAAGATGTTCTGGTTCCCTTCCTCAGACTCTCCTTGTTTTTACTTTTTAATATATTTATTTATATTCTTTAGTGAGTTTACGTTTTTCTTTCATAGATGCTCAAGAAAGTTAGCTTACATGGAATTAACATGCTGAGGATTTTTGAACAGCACAGGGCATAAGAATTGGCATACAATTCTTAAAGTTGTGAGGCTATGTTCCCCTACTGATGGTATTTCAATCAGCTGTCATGTGTTCACACTTAAGCAGTATTCCTAACTAGATTAAAAAATCACGAAGCATTTGTTCACCTTGTTATTTGAACAGGAAAATGACCTAGAGTACTATTCCCAAGAGAAAGGATGAAATGAATAAATTATTTGCATCCCTCATGGTTGGCACTGTTCACTGAAGGGTTTTAGTTTAAATGACCTAAAGGAGAGCTCTGAGTCATCTCCCAGGGAATCGGTATAGTCCTAAGGTAGAAACAGCTAAATTTCTATAATTAACAATTCTGGTAAGTGGCAACCCGATGTAAGAGTAGTTGAGAAAACTCTGAGTGCAAGCTATTAAAACAAAACATCTTATTATAATGAAAAGGGCAGATGCATAGGAGTATTCAAAACACGAAGTTTTTGGTAAGCTTGAAGAAAAGGAATAGCAAACTCATCACTGAGCCAAACTTTTCTCATTATTCCAAGTTAGAAAAGGTATTAGAAGTAATTTAAAAAATGTCTAAATGTTTGTATTCGTTTATAACAAAAAGAAAGCATATCATCTGGTTTTAGGGAAATAGAGATCCGTGTGTTTTGTTTACTTGCTAACAATGCATACCTCACGTTCTAGTATGTCTGTCTCCTCAATTATATTTTATGTTGTTTTATTATTGGCATGTCACTCATCCTGAGTCATGACCAGCTCCTGTTGGGAAGTTATTAAATAATGAATAAATAAAGGCTATTTCCTTCTATTATGGTTTGTGTCTAGTTGTCCCCCCAAAGCTTCACGCAATCACGGGGCAGGGACTTCTAAAATTTGAGACTGATTCATGATCCACTGAGATTATGTGTTTTAGTACTGATGGGTCAGAGTACTGCTGGGATTATGGATGTGGTCTGAGGCAGGTAGGCTGAGGTGAGAGCCTGGACGAACATAAGAGAGACAGAAAGACAGACTCTCTGTTGCTCTTTTTTTTTTTTTTGGCCTCTGTTGCAATTGCGGTGTTCCGCCGCCATAAACTGCTGCTTTCTGTCCTGCTCCACTCAGCCTTGGAGCCGCCCAAGAATGGACTGAAACCTCCAGTAACTGTGAGCCAAATAAACCTTTCCTTCCTTCATTGTGGGTCTCAGGTATTTGTCCCAGCAATGAGAGAAGAGTAACTGAGAGGTCTTCTCATAATTTATATTCCTTTGGATTAGAATTGAAATCTCCACCATGCAAAGCAGATAGGAATCTACCCCAAGTGTTGGGTCAAGACACCAGAGTGTACCCTGGAGAGTAAATCTCTGTTACTCTTTCCATACAGAATTTTTTAAACAGAGCACAGTCTAACATTCTGGCAAAGGGAAAAGACTATGGCTATGTTTTATTATATGCTGGGTATTAATGATTATAAATATTCATAACACAGATTAGTAGCAAATATCTCATGTATGTATGTATGTATGTATGATGTTTGTATGTATTTGGAATAGGGTCTCACTATGCAGATCACACGTGTAGCAATCTTCCTGTCTCAGCCTCCCCAGAGCTGAGATTACAGGTATGCGCTACCATGCCGGATCTCAATTGGACAGCTCAGCATGCCTGGGGGTGGGGCTGCTGCAACTTGTGGTGCTGGGACTTGAACCTCAGTCATTGTGCTTGCCTAAGCAGGCACTTAGTCTGCTGAGCTATCTCTCTGGCCCTTTAGTGACAAGTATTTCAAGAAAGGAGTCTGTACATACCCAGGTACAGAACAGGCATATCGAGTTCCAAGAAGGATCTTAGAGCTGAATTTTTTTTAAAAAGTCTGCTTCCACTCTAGGTGTGGTGGCATATGCCTCTTATTCCAACACTGGGGGAGGCTGGCGCAGTAGGATCACAAACTTGAATTCAGTCTGAGCAACTGAGAGACTTAATGAGACCCTGTCACAAAATACAACAAGAGCAACCACAAAAACAATCAAATAAAAACCCTCCACTATAGACACATACAAAAGGTCTGTGAATGCAGTTCAGTGAGAAGGCTTTGAGTTCATTCTCCAGTATGATAAAAACCAACAAGCTGGCTTCCAAACGAAGGGTATGTGAAATCTGGAGACAGATGACCTTAGTGAAGCCTGGCATTTGCAAGCAGGCATTGTTCCTGGGCCCACAGTTTCCTTTCCCACAAAGCCCATGACTATACTTTCAAAAGGGACACACACTCTTCTCTGAGCCTTAAACAAAAAGTAACACCACTGAAGTGGAGTGATACCACATTTCCACATTGAATGTTATTTTGTGATTCAAGGTATGTTATGTTCATGCTGTTTGTTTGTTTGTTTGTTTATTTATTTATTTATTTATTTATTTATTTATTTGGGACAGAGTCTTGCTATGCAGTTCAGGCTGGCCTTGAGCTCACTTTGGTAGCCTAGGCTGGTCTCAAACTTGCACCAATACTCCTGCCTCAGCCTCCCAAGTGCTGGGATTACAGGCATGCACCACATCGTCTGGCCTTAGAACTTTTGTTTGTTTGTTTATTTATTTTTATGGCTCGTGGTGCTGAGGATCAAACCGTGGTCCCTGCAGCTGACTGCAGGCACTTTAGACCACTGAGCCATCCTGCCGGGCCCCTGTTTTATTTTTTATTTTAAAGAGAAAACAATGATGTAAAATTTCTTTCTTTCTTCCTTCCTCTCTCTCTCTCTCTCTCTCTCTCTCTCTCTCTCTCTCTCTCTCTCTCTCTCTCTCTCTCTCTCTTTTCTTTCTGTGGAACTGGGGATTGAACTCAGGACCTTGCACTTGCCAGGCATGCACTTGTGCCGCTGAGCTATCTCTCCAGCCCCAGAAGGGGACTCAAGCCAGTTGCTCTGGGAATCTGCCTCTCATTTTCTTTTTTTAAAATTATATCCAGCTCAGCTTGTCCTGGGGTTGGGGCTGGCACAGCATGTGGTGCTGGGGTCAAACCACAGTTCCTGAGGTTGCCTAAGCTTACTTACGCAGGCTGTTTAGATGGCTGAGCCATTTCTCCGGCCCCTAAAAGTTCAAAACAAGCTAGGAGAGTAATGGTGATGAATGCATAGCTTATTGTTATCCTCAAAACTTATTGTTATCTTCAGATTACAAGACATAGCCATGATAAGCTAATATATATTTACCTTTCCCTTTTTTCCTCTAAACTTTTCTCCTTTCTTTCTAGCATCCTAGTTTCTCTTTCGATTTGAACAGTTTCTTTTTCTTCCACAATATCTATTATAAGTTTTGGATTTTATTTACTTCTTCAGTTTCTTACACCAGGGAGACAATATAATGTTTACACATGCAAGACTGATTTATTTCACTTATGGACATGCTTTCAAGTTGTGTCCACTTGTGCATAGAAGTCTCAAGTTTATCCTCCTTTATAGATGAGTAATACTCCATTGTATAAAAATACCACATCTTTTTTAACCATTCCTCAGTTGATGGGCATTAGAGTTGTTTCTAAGATTTAGCTATGACAAATTATGCAACTATAAATGAGCGTGCACATATATTGCTGTGGTATGAGCTTTTATTTCTTCTGGGAAAATAGCCAAAAGAAGAACTGATGGATAGAATGGGACTTTTCATCTTATTTTTCTGAGTAACCTCTATACTGGTTTCCACAACGGTTCCGCTAGTTTACACTTCCATCAACAGTAGAGAATGGCTTCTTTTTCCTTACAGCCCATCCAATATGTTATTGGTTGACTTCTTGATGGTAGCCATTCTTGGAATGACATGGAATCTTAGTGTTGTTTTAATTTGCATTTCTCAATAAGCCAATGATATTGAACATTTTTTTCATTTATTTATTTTTCATTTGTCTTTCTTCATTTGAGAATTATATATTCATCTGATACTGCTTATTTGGATTTTTTTCCTTGAATTTTGGGGACAAAAAAAAGAAGAAAGAATTTGGGGACTTGATTTTTTGAACATTTTTTATAGATAGAATTCCTTTTTCTGAGGGGTAGTTGGCTATATTTTTCCCTTAATTAATAGATTTTCTTTTTATTCTGTTGGTGATTTCTTTTGATGTGCAGAAACTTCTCAAAAAGATGAGATCCTAATTTTCATTCTTTGAAGTATTTCCTGTGCGATTTAGGTTTTGTTCATAAATTATCTTCCTACATCTATGTCTTCAAGGTTTCTACCTATTTTCTCTTCCAGTAGATTCAGTGTTCCTGTTTTAATATTTAGATCTTTGCTCGACTCTGATTTTAGTGTAGTGCACAGTGACAGACATGGGTCTAGTTTTAGTCTTTGGCATATGGACAGCTAGTTTTTCTAGCATCATTTATTAAAGAGGCTATTTTTCTTTCAGTGAATATGTTTGGCCTCTCCATCAATGATAAGGTGGTTCAGTGTGTTTGTAGTTGGCCCTGCATCTTTTAATATGTTCCACTGGTCCTCAGGTGTTTTTTTTTTTTTTTTTTTCTTCAGCGTATCCCTGATTTTATCTCAATAGCTTTGTAGTACAATTTTAAGTCAGGAATTGTGACATCTCCTGTCCTTCCCTTGTGGCCCAGGATTGCCTTTGCTATTCTATGTCTTTTCTGGTTCCAGATACATTTTAGGAATATCTTTCTAGTTATGTGAGGTATGCTATTTTTTTTTTAAATCAAGATTGCATTAAATTTGTATAAGAATTTTGGGAATTTGATTATTTTCACTATGTTGGTTTTGCCTCTGCATGAACAAGGGATATTTTTTCCATTTTTTTTGTCTTTGTTCTTTTTGTGGTACCAGGGATTGAACTCAGGACCTGCTTTCCAAGTTTTGATATCATTTATGATTTCCTTTTCCAGAGTGAGGTAGTTTTTACTGTGTAGATCTTTTACTTCCTTGTTAGATTGATTTCTTCCTTCCTTTCCTTCTTTCCTTCCTCCTTCTCCTCTTGTTATTCCTTCTCTTTCTTCTTCCTCTTTCTCCTCCTCCTCCTTCCTCTTCCTCTTCCTCTTTCTCTTCCTCTTCTTCTTCTTCTTTTCTGTATTTAGGACAAGGTCTACAGGCATATAGAGTAAATCCGACTCATACTGATTCTCCTGTTTTCAACCTCCTAAACGCTGGGATTACAGGCACGTGCCATCACACTCAGTCTTAATTGCTGTCTCAGCCCTCCCCATGGGTGGGGCTGGCACAACATGCTGGGATCAAACCCTGACCACTGTCATCTATCTAAGCAGGCGCTTTAGTCCATTGAGCTATAAGGCTAGCCATAGACTGATTCCTTGGTATTTAATTTTTTGGATGATTTTCTGAAGGATATATTTTCCCTAATTTCTTTAAGTGATCATTGTTTGTGTATAGAAATTCTATTGATTTTAGAATGTTGGCATTGTATCTAACTATGCCGCAGAATTTGTTTATTAAATATAGAAGTCCTTTGGTAGAGTTTTTGGGGTCTTCTATGTAGATTATCATGCCATCTGCTAATAATAATTTCACTTCTTTTCCTACATTAATCCTTTTATTTCTCTTTCTTGTGTAATTTCTATTGCTAGTGTTTCTAGCATTATATTAAGAGTGGTAGTAATTAACATTCTTGTTTTGTTCCTGATTTTAGAGTGAATGCTTTCAGTTTCTGTCTGTTTAGTATGATGTTGGCTGTTCAATTGTATAGATGGCTTTCATCAGATAGAGGTATGGATCACCTATTCTGATTTTCAGTAGAGTTTTTGTCACCAATGAGTATTGAACTCTATGAAATGCTTGATCCTCATCTATTGAACTGATTATTTCAGTTTTGTCTTTGACATTACTGATACGGTGCATTATACTTACTGCATATGTTGAGCTATCCCTGCATTCCTGGAATGAATCCCATTTGGTCATGGTGTATAATTTTCTTGATGATTTGTTACATTCTGTTTGCTAATATTTTATTGAGGATTTTTACATTTATATTCATTAGAGAGGCTGGCTTGCAGCTTTCTTTTTCAACTGGGTCTTTCTCTGGTTTTGATGTCAGGGTAATATTTGCTTCCAGAAATGAGTTAGGGAATATTGCTTCGATTTTCATCTCATTAAAGACTTTGAAGAGTACTATTATTAAATCATATCTTAGTTTCTTGTAGAATTCAGAAATGAATCCCTTAGGACCTGGACATTTCTTTGTTGGTAATTTTTAAATTACATTTTCAATTTCATTGACTGATATTAGATTATTCAGCATTTATATATCTTCTTGATTTAGGTTTGGAAATCCATACGTAGCTAGGAATAGTTCTATTTGTTCTGTGTTTTCCATCCTATGAGAGTGAAGATTTTGGAAGCAGATACTGATGGTCTTCTTAGTTTCCAAAATATCTGCATTGATTTTACCACTTTTATTGCTTATTGCATGAATTGGAATATTTTCTTTCCTTTGTCTGATAAAATTGATTAAAGACATATCTATCCTGTTTATTCTTTCAAAGAAAAAGTTCTTTAATTCCTTAACTGTATGTGTTGTTTTCTTAGTCTACAATGCATATTTTCTGCTCTCACCTTTATAATTTCCTCCGTTGTATGGGCTTGAGATTGTTTTGTTCTTTTTAGAGAAGGTTGAGGTACAACATTAAGTTGTTTGTTTCAGCTCATTCAGTTTTCCCAGCCTAGGGCCAGTGTTGCAATGAATAACACATCTGATTACAGATCAGAAGGTTCTGTTTTCCCAAGATGAGATTTCACTGCTATAAATTTTCCATTAACTACTTTGATTGTGTCCTTTCAGTTCTAGTGTGTTGTATCTGCATTTTCATTTAGCTAGATATTGTTTAATTACTTCTTTAATTTCATCTGTAACCCACAGGCTTTTCAGGAGAGTGTTATTTAATTGGCATGTGTTGTGTAGCCTTTGCAGTTTCCTTTGCCATTAATTTTCAACTTCATTGTACAATGGTCTAATAATATGCATAGGATAATTTTGATTTTAATTCCTTGGAATTCCTTTTGAATGCTCTGTCGGATAGAGCATGGTCTATTTAGAGAAAAATACTATGTTCAGCTGAAAAGAACATGTACTTTGGGGATGTTGGATGGAACACTTTCAAAACATCAGATAAGTCCATTTGTTCACCAGTTGGGTTAGTTTTGATATTTTTTTTTGCTGATTTTTGGTGTAATTGTTACATGTGTGTGTGTGTGTGTGTGTGTGTGTGTGTGTGTGTGTGTGTAAGAAAATGGAGTATTGTATTCTATTAAAAATTGTGTTCTGGCTTATTTGGTTGTTCATGCCTATGAGCAGCTGTCTTATATAATTTACTTTATTTTATTTTCTTGTTTCAGAACTTTTGTTTGTTTGTTCATTTATTTTTATGGCCGGCTTAGCCTGCCCTGAGGGCAGGGCTGGCACAGCATGTGGTACC